>MU190072.1:18311-35489 GCA_016904865.1 Pissodes strobi
CAATTCTCGCATATGCTACGGCAATAAGCAATAGTCAATTCCTTAACGAGATCTCTTATCTGTTAGGGATGTAAACAAGACTGAATCCTTTAAAGAAATCTCGCATATATTACGACAACTTAAACAACTTAACGGGTTCTTGCATCTGCTACGATAGTAAGCGAGATTCCCTTAACCAATTCTCGCATATGTTACGGCAATAAGCAATTAAGAAATTTAATTTCTTAATGAGATGTCGCGTCTGTACGGCAGTAACAATCTCTTAATTGAATCTTATATCTGTTCCGAAAATAAGCAATTTTTTAATAGTTTCTCTCTGTTACGGAAATAAGCAAGACTTAATCCTTGTTCAAAATCTCACATGTATTGCAGCAGTAAGCAAGAGTCAATCCTTTAACGAGATCTCGTATCCGTTAGGACAGCAAGTAAGACTCAATTTTTAACGCATCTGTTAGGGTAGTCAGAAAGATTTATTCTCGTATATGCTACGGAAATAAGCAAGAGGCGATTTCTCAATGAGAGCTCTTACCTGTTTTGCCAGTAAGTAATCTCTTAACGATATCTCGCATCTATTACCGCAGTAAGCGATGCCTTAATGAGGCTACATATCTGTTATGGCATTAAGCTGAATTTTCAAGGAGATCTTGCATTGTTACGGCAATAAGCAAAAGTCAATCCCTTAACGAGATCTCGTATCTGTTACGACAGCTCATTTTTTTAACGCATCTGTTAGGGGAGTAAGCGAGATTTATTCTCCTAACCAATTCACGCATATGTTACAGCAATAAGCAAGAGTCGATATCTTATTGAGATATCTTATCTGTTATGGCAGTAAGCAACCTCTTAACGATGTCTCGCATCTCTTAAGCGATGCCTTAACGAGGATTCACATCTGTTATGACATTAAGCAACGCTCAATTTTTTAACGATATCTTGCATATATATAACAAATGTTACAGTATTGAAATATAATGTAAGAAAATCATTATTTTTCAAATTGGTACCAATTGTGATAAATTTTAACTCTGCCTGGACATTTTTAAAAGTGGTCTCTCTATGATTCTGATATTGAAAGCTTCTGCATTTCCTTCCATAAGGAGGAGATGGTGTCGGCTCATAAGGAAGTACTCTGAGATTCCATTCCAACCCACATTTAAAAAAAAATCAAATCATTCGGCCATAAGTAATTAACTAAAAATATACTTAATTCATTAAATCCAAATAATACAGAACGGTTGTATTCATTATTTATGATTTCTGTTTATTCAATTGAAAATCATTTATTATTACTATTATTAATTGTACTTCATGCTTAAGAATTTTATAGTTCCCTTTTACTTTGCTACGTGATACGTTTTAAGAAACCAGATCAAAGTAAAATTTAATATTATATTAAAGTTGCAACCGCATGAAGATTGAATTCTTCAGGTAAAATCCGGAAATTTTTGCGGCATTTCGAGTAGCATATTAGTAAAAATACCGAGAATTTCGTGGTATTTTTTACTTTAGTTGGCAATATCTGCGTATCCACTTTAAAGTTGCGCTTTAAATTCAGATGGTGGCTTCAGCTTTAAGCTCCCCCTCAGCTATTTGTTGCGTTAATATTTTTTACCCGTTACTCATGACTGTCTCATGGAACTTCTAGCATCCCTCGGCAAAACCTTAGGGTTCGGTGGAACTCAATTTGTGAAACACTAAAGTGTATTTCAAATGCCTCTTGGACCAATATTCTCCGGACAATCGCCTCCGGGATATGTACCCCCGTAACATATGCTATCTATTTTCAAAATTTCTAAAACGTATCTTCAAATTTGAAGGAAAAATGTGGGTGATTATGTTTCGTCTGTATTATTGTACGCAGGTATTTCGTACGGACGGTAAATATCCGGTAGGTGGTTGTCCGGGGGTACATGTCCGGAGGGTGATTGTCCAGGGGGTCATTGTCTTGTTACGATTTTTCGTATAGTAATCTCTACTCAACATACGCCGATATAAATATAGCTTAATAAAAATATTAAAGCTAACGTGATTACACTTCCTAGACTAGCCACTATGGTTCTTTAAGTACAAAATTTCATCGATCATAAATTTCGTAATAATTCCCAAAGCAGGTTGTGAGAGCCAAGGGCTTAAAGAACTTCATTGAAAGCCTGGTGTATCCCATAGCTTAATTGGAATAAAGCTGTATTATAATTTCCTCCAAAAGTATATTTAGGAATCTTGTATTTTAACTGAACATTTGGGAAAGTGTTAAAGGAGATTTTAACCTTAAAAATGAGCTTTAAAACGGTAAAGGCCTTAATACTTTATTGACAATAAGTTTACACAATAGGTAATAAAGAATTACATTGTCAATCCCTGATGACTGCCACTGATTTTTCTAATAAAATTGTTTTAGTCATTAGGCGAATCTGGTATATATATATATATCGACAAATAAATAAATCAAAATAACTCTTATCATATTTTGCGTTATGCATGGCCGTTTCATCAATCAGGCTAAGGCTCTTGATCATCTGTAAATTTTAAAGTTTTGCCGTAGTTAGGTATCGATTAACAGATTTGCTTGCATATCGGTTTCAGAAACCACATTAAAACCAAATCCGTTTCAAGCTAAACCTGCCTAATGAAGCCCCAGTTTCAAAAACCCGTTATTAATCCGGCCCTTTTATCTTGTCAGACGCTCGCATCAACCCGGTTAATTCATGAAATCCGGCAGCGACGGGATAAAATGGATTTATCCGAGCGAAATATCAGATTGACGCAATCGGATCTTGATTATGTTGCAGTTTTCAATCTTCAGATAAATAGTTCGCTAATAACACTTTTGATCATACTTCCGCCTAATTGTGATGTTATCCGTTTAGGCACGTAAAGCACCTATGCTATTATATTTAACCTGAAAATGGTGCCATATAATAGCCAATTCTACCATATTAAATTTGATTTCATGTGTTTGAAGCCCCACGTTTCTCTGGAATATCAGGTTTTACTAAATAAATATTGGATTTTGTAACTGACCATCTGGTTGTTATGTTTTCTGACTAATATACTTATGGAGAATGGTTTTTTTGAACATTAAACTAATAACTGTGTCAAAAAATAATGATAATATTAATAATAATTATAATAATAATAATAACTGTTATTGCCGCCCTAAGAGCAGATATATCCCTTGGTGAGGTTATCAAGAATATAAGTGTAATGGATACCTTTGTGTAGATAATTATTTCTATGACTATTATCTATCTATCGACTTGATAAAGTTATCAAGAGATGGATATATAGAGTTTTATTGTTTTATATCAATTATATTAAACAATCGATCTTAGTTAATGCTATTTAACAAAAAGTCATAAATTGCTATTAGTTTAGACAGATAACAAAAAATCTGAGAATATACAGTTGCATAAAAAACAACTCAAAAATTACCATTTAATTTTCTAAAATATCTCTCGAATGTAAGCATAATCCTCCATATCCATATAGTTGCCGCGCCCTATTATGATCAGATATTCTATGCTGGTGCTTGAAACCAACATAATATTATTAATCTGCAGCTTAATTTCTTATCTAATAATCTACTCAAAACCAAAATTAATTGAAACTTTCGAGAGCCGCTCCAAAACATCGATCGCAAATCGCGTTAAAATTAAGGTTTAATTTTTTATCCTGTATCTCGCTCGGATTAATCTATTTTGCCTGCCCTCAAATTTTAGTAAATTAACCGAGACAGGAACGAAAAGACAAAGGGCAGGCAACTTTCACAATAAACCACCCGTGACATGGCTTCGAATGGATTTGCCTTTGTGGTTTTTATTTTAAAAACATAATAAAGGGTGTATCATAGTCGGCAAGATTATGACGTGGATTTGCAGATTGCGCAAAGCTTTCACCATTGGTTATTAATTACTTAGTAGTGATTTTATCTCGAAATATTTAATAATAGACGCATTATACTTACGATAGATAGTAAGAGAATTATTACATGTATAATACAGTAAGTGCAATTATTCTTACTCATAAATCAATTAATTATGAATTCGTAATAGTTTGGGCTAGTTAGAAGAAATTAAAATTAAAATCTTCATTTTACTTGAAAGGTTAATATAAAGTAAATACTGTTTTCCCATTGTCATTTTTATCTTGTTCGAGAGAAATGTCGAAAGTCCATCCTTCATTTATTCCTAAATAAGGCCTGTATTGCTTATTCCATTTGTTAGTGACTTTTCATCTCCCAAAACCAGTCATGTATTACACTCACCCACTGTACAGTGTTCTATATTATTTTAAAATTACTTACTACAAGTTCGATGTTTAAAGTAATATTTCAACTCGAAAGCTCCCATAAAATCTGCAAAAACTGCTGCTAATCGCATGAAAAATATCTGTATTCTCCGATTCTGGCTCATTTTACCATCTTCAAATAGTTTCAAATGATATTTCAAGCAAATAAATATACTTATTACAAAAACTTTACGCATCAATATGCTTCAAGCCAAATTTTACCTCAAAATCTGCTATAAAGTCCACCAGAAAGTATCTCTAATTACCAAACAAATTTCAAAAATTTTCAATCCTGGCTGATTTTTACGGTTTCAAACCGTTTTTAATGAGAAACTCGTACGGAAAATTGTTACAAAACGGTTTTATAGCAAAGATCAGGAGGTTTACGGATCTTAGATTAATTTCTTAGAAATGGCGTAGATTTTTCAAACTAAAAATAAGAAAATCACTGAATCAATCGGATAGATGCGATTTTCTGGCGTGCTTTGCCAAAAGCATCTCAGTCTTATTCGCTCCAGGAAAAAGTGTACCGAACGTGCCTAAATCTTATAATAATAATAATAATAATAAAAATGAAAATAATAATAAGCTTTATTGTCTAACAGAAAATGAACTTCCATTTACAAGACAATTAATTACAAAAAGTTAAAACTAAATTATAAGTAACAATACTATGAAATAACTTAGATATATACACATTTTTATACATTAATTTAGAAAATTATTTTCTGGTGAAAATACGAAAATATAAATGTCGCCACATGATGTATTAAATAAGATCATTCGCCTATAGACTGGTTGCTAAGAAAAACGTAGACGGATTTCTGGTAGTTAGTGATGGCATGTAAAATTGAATTTGCGCTAGTAAATCGGAGCTATCGATGTAAGCTGTACAGATTTTGCTGATAAACTGCGTTAGTAAAAGATGTCTGCGGTTTAACAAAGGTGGGGCCTGGAATCTCTGCAAAAGAAAAAGCTGATCACTGCCTCTCGATGGATATATTCCATCACACTTAAAGGCAAGAAACTTTAAAAATGTCCTCTGAATGCTCTCCAATTGAGCCACATATCGGTCATAAACTGTGTTGAAAATAATTGTTCCATATTCGAGTTTGGATTTTATATAGCTAGTGAAAAGTGTTTTCATCGCTTGTTTGCTAGAAAAGTTCCTTGAATTGCTTATGATAAAGCCTAGCATTTTTGTTGCACTATTGCAAATAGAGTCTATATGCGGAGCGAAAGTGAGCTTTGAATCATATAGTACACCAAGATCTTTAAAAGTAGAACATCTAGTGACAATTGAGTCACCTAATTTATAATCGAAATCAATAGAAGTTTGCGTGTTTGAAAAGGTCATAGTTAAAGATTTACCGATATTCAAAGGGAAATTATTTAGCTTGCACCACTGTTCGATGGCTCTTAAATTCGCCTGCAGGGCATAACAATCATCGAGAGAACGCACAACTTTGAAGACTTTCAGGTCATCTGCAAACAGTAGTAGATTACTTGAGATTCCAGTGCATATATCCTCGATAAAAAGAAGAGGAATTAATGGTGCTAGATTACTGCCCTGAGGTGTTTCGCTAGTTGCCTGAAATTGATTTGATTGATGTCCCCGAACTTCAACATATTGAACTCTATTACTTAGATATGACTTAAAAAATATGGTGAGGTTACAACTAAACCTTAATAAGGTTAGGTTAATTTTTTGGAGAGAAAAATTATGGTCAACCCTATCGAAGGCTTTCGAAAAGTCCGTGTAAAGTGCATCAACTTGAAGTCTGTCATCGAGAACCCGACCTACGTATTGGGAAAAGAGTGTCAAATTAGTTACGGTACGTTTGCTGAAAAAGCCATCTTGGTTTAAAGAGATAATATTTTTAACCTGGGTAAATATGCCTTCGTATAAAGACATCTCGAGCACCTTCACAAACTCACACAAAATGGATATGGGCCTATAGTTAGATATATCGGATATGTCCCCCTTTTTGAAGATACGTGTAATTTTCGATTCTATCAAAATCATAGGAAAGACACTGGTTTTGAAAGGTTGAAAATAAAGGATAGAGGTCGAAGTAACGCATGGATGCAGTCCTTGAACAAAAAACATGATATCTTGTTTGCGCCCTTAGTGGATTTATCTTTTAGCTTTTTTGCTGCTCGCAGTATCATATCATGTGTGAAGTTTTTTAGCCCCATGTGTGTCCCACTGTTGGTGGCATGATTCTGAATTACAGGAGCGGTCGGACTGGTGTAAACACTTCTAAAGAAAGCAGCGAATGCGTCTACAATTTCGGTGGGATCGGATAGTTCCAGTTCTTCATCTTTAAATATTTCAGGGAGAGACGAAGAATTTCGGCCTTTCTGACATAATCAATGGGTGCGGCATCTATCAAATGTTTTATATTAGAGCGTAGAAGTTGGTACCTAGTTTTTAAAGTGTCTGAGTTAATTCGTTTTAATTTTTTGAATATTCTGTGTTTTCGTCTAATACTTTTAACTATAGTAGATGTAAACCAGGCAGGAAATTTTCTTTTCCGGATAACCGACTTAGGCATGCACACATTAAAGTTGCTACACAACACTTCGTAAAACCTAGCACAAGCCTCATCGACATTAAGTGATCTTGCCAACATCTGCATTGAAAGTATCTATAAAACAGGGACATCTCGGCCACATGTCCGCAGTGTTCCAGACTGTCCAAATTCTGGGTCAACTCCGGGTTGCCGATGAGATGCACAGCTTTCTTCTGAATGAAATCCAACAGCTTTAGAGTGTGCTTTGCAATATTCTAAGCACGGTCTTATTTGCTATTTGTAGAGCAAGAGCAACTGCTGCGGTGTATACAGTTTATTGTTACGAAATAGCGCACCAAGCTTCTGGAAGGCTGCGATGTTAGCAACGTGGTCATGCCAGGACATACTGCTGTTGACCGAGATACCCAGTAATAAGTTTGAACTTTGTCCAGGTCTTGATTAATTGCTGTAATCTGCTCCTGTATGCGGGGAAAAGTCTAAGTCGCTGGTAAAGTTTTTTCTGATATAAATTGAGAAACTTGAGTATTGTCATCTGCAAAGCTGTACACAGGATTATCCGTTTCAGTCAGCAGGTCATTAATATAGATGAGGAGTATTGAGTATCGCGCCGTAAGGCACGCCAGCGTTAATGGTGAATGTGTTTGAGATGTGTCTATCAACTGCAACGCGCAGGGATCGGTTCTTAAGAAAACTGGCAAGCCAGCTGTAGGGAGAGGCTGGCAGTCTGTTAAGCAATGCGTCATGCCAAATTCTGTCAAATGCCTTCGAATCGAGACTCGCGGTAGTTCTCAATTTTCCTACTCCATATATGAGTGACCTATTCCAATATATCCCCTGTTGATCTCTCTTTGCGAAAGGCGTATTGATTATCGCTGATTATTCCGTTGGTCTCAAGGTACTTGAGTAGTTGCTGTCGTTCCATGACTTTGGAGATTACGGGAAGCAAGGCAATTGGGCGATGGTTTGAGGGCGTGGTTTTTTGCCTTTCTTTGTGGTTGCACTCGAGCGACTTTCCAGGAAGATGGGTAAATCCGTTTCCAATAAGACAGAGAAAAAAAGTCTGGAAAAAACGGGTGTTAGTTCGTTAGCGCTGTTCTTTAACACGATGGCAGATATTTCGTCCGGCCCTGATGCATTTTGGGAATATAGTTCTTTAAGAATTTTAGGAATATTCTGCCATGGTAGTGTTGATGTTCGATATGGAAGAGAGAGCTTTGCCTTGGAGGACGACTAGGGTAGAGTGCGATTAAAATATTTTGGCGAGCATTTTCTTGGCTGTATTCGTCGTGATGCCACGTTCATCTGACAAAAGTGGGAGAGACGTTTTTTTTTAAGTTGTTACTTATTGCCATTGCTACCGGCCAGAAATTCCTGGAGCCACTGGGGCATTGCAATTCTGATTCTTGTTTCGTCGATCATACGTTTGAATTCCTTTCTCGCTTCGGCAAAATAATTTCGATTTTCAGCGGTCTGATTTTGCTGCCAGTACTTGCGGGCCTGCTGTTTCCTACCTACAGCTCTTTCACATCTTCTGTTGAACCAAGGCTTTCCTTTTGACGGTAACTTGATGGAATTTGGGGTGTATGCTTTCATTCCTGAGTAGATTACTAGCGTAATCTCTTCGTAATAGACTGACGGGTCAGGTATTTCATGTAAAAATGCAATCATGCATCTACTGTCAGATATAAGTGTTGATTATTTGAATATCTTAAAGCTAAATTTGATTTGTTGACCAGTTATCAAGAATGGCCTAATACTCCAGTCACCTTGAACCACTCTGAATCGTGGCCCATCATATTTCCCATATGTCGGAAGTGCCTTTTATTGAAGTCAGAGACCTAATAACAAATCTTAAAAATAAAAGTAGTCGTGATTTCTTTGGTTTAAATAGTAACATTTTAAAAAGCATCAAAAATATTATAGTTTTTCCTCTTTCAAAACTGTTGAACATGTGTATCAGAGACTCTATATTTCCTTCAGTACTGAAAATAGCCAGGGTGATACCCTTACACAAAAAAGAACCTGTTGAGAAAATTGACAACTACAGGCCAATATCAATAGTTCCCATCATTTCTAAAATTTTTGAAATGGCTTAAAAAAAAGGATGAGTAATTTCCTCGAGTCAAACTCTCTTCTCAACTCTTCCCAATTCGGTTTTAGGTCTTCTATGTCAACTACAATGGCCATAGATAAGCTCATTGAATTGATAAATGATGGATATAAAGATGGGGAATACATTGCAGCTCTGTTTTTTGATCTAAGTAAGGCCATTGATTGTGTCTCTTCCAAGCTGCTTGTCAGTAAATTTAAATATTATAAGTTTGATTTGAATAGTATAAGGCTCATTACTTCTTACTTAACAGATAGAAAACAAACTGTAGATATTAATGGTTGCTCATCAGAATTGCTAGATGTGGTATATGGTGTACCCCAAGGCTCAGTGCTAGGGCCGTTGCTGTTTTTAGTCTACATAATTGATCTTTTAAGCTGCGACCCTGATGCTGACTTGGTTATTTTTGCTGATGACACAACTGCAATAAAAAAGGCAAACGAATTACAAGCATTAAAAGCAGCCATGGAAGTCACGAAATCAATGGTTCACTGCAAATCAACTGGACCTAAACCAATCTAAAACGGAATTACTTTATTTCTCCCTGCGCTCTCTATCGGATGTGGAATGTTCAGAATCAGTTAAATCTTTGGGTGTGCATGTTGACTCGAAATTGTTATGGAATGTGCATATTGTCGAGCTTTGTAAGAATGTTGCCTCAGGTGTATATGCACTTAGAAGATTAGTGAGTGTAGTATCTGAAAGAATTGTTTTGTCGGCATACTACGCCTGTATTGAGTCGAGGCTCGCCTACGCTTTACTGGTTTGGGGGCCATGCTTCAAACTTCAATAGAGTATTTGGTCTATAGAGAAAAGCCATAAGAGCGATTGCTAAACTCCATTATCGAGCTGATTGTAAACAGAGTTTTTTTAAATTTAAATATTTTAACAGTTCCCTGCCTCTATATATTTCAATGTCTTTGGTATGTAAAAACCAACCTGAACAAGTATGAGACACCCAGTAGCTTTCATGAACATCTTACTCGAAACAGAGATCATATATACATTTATAATCATAGAATACACAAAATGAAAATAGCCATATCATTTTACGCACCAAAAATGTTTAACCTATTGCCACCGTCCATTAAAATGTTACCAGTAAATGAATTTAAATCGAAAATAAAAAAGTATCTCATAAGAAAATGTTTTTATTCTTATGAGGAATTTTATTCTAATAATTTCTCAGACATTTGAAATGATATAACAGCACGTTACCATGTTTTTGATGAATGTAAACATTATTTATTAATGTATTTAACATGAATAAACTTTTCTTTCTTTCTTTCTTTATTTCTTCTTTCATATGAGAATGTGTCTAATGAAAGCCGATTTTTGCCTTCATTATATTTTATTTTAGATGTAAGTGTGACTATAGTCAGAGTTTTTAAATAGCAGATTCAAATGTCTGAAAATACAAAACAAGCAAAAATGATTTTAATATTGAATATTGATATATTATATTCGAGAACCGTACTATACCAATCCTTTAGAAATGTTTTCGCGTACATTTTCATGTTTCAAATATTCGCCTACTAATTTCAACCAACATTTTTACTCACGAATAGAATATATCCTTGATAAAATGTTCCCATATGTTTATTTTGTAGACCTTTTTTGAGGCTGTGAATAGAAAATTGTATATGATGCATACATTTTTAATGTTATGAATATAAATCAGCTCTAGTACTAGTCTGAAACCAAATTCCATTTGGACTTAACTTAGCTTCACTTTGAGGCCCTTATTTTATTACTATAAAATTCAACGAGCTACATATTCGTGGTAGCAGGAAAGTCAGGCACATGAAAAATGAATACTAGACCTAAACAAAGAAAAACAGTTTTCGAGACAGATAACTACATATTCAGCAATGATTAAAAGCTGTTAAAGCCTTAGTCAACAAGCCAAATAAACTGGTCAGCATAAAGTTCGGTCCATTCAATTTTTAGCCTTATTTTCAAATTGCTGTAACTTTTTTAAAAATAAAGTTTTTTGAACGTGGTTTGCGGATTTTGAAAGCGCGTTTTTTTTTAATTAAGCTACATGTCATAGATCTTCAGTAGTATTGATATTATCATGATATACGGGGTGATCAATAAAGTAATGCAAAAAATCAAAAAGTTTGTGTGTGGGCCATTTCAGCAGTGATTTTTTTTAGACATTACAATATGGGTTGTTACCAAGGTAATATCAATATCTCTGGACGTTTTTGCCAGTTTTTGGCCTTTGGCCTTAGATACACTACTAAACAACAAATTTTGGCAACAACATTTTTAAAATGCTATAACTGGAAAACGAAATGACGGATTTTTACGAGCATTTCAGATTCGGAAAGCCTATTTCATGTAGATTTTTTTATGACTTAAGCCCTTTACGGAGGGTTACAGTTTTCACATTATACGGGGCCAACAATAAACAAATACGTATCTACTAACTCAAAAAGGCCAAATTTTACAATCGTTAGAACTTTTTACCCCAATTTAGAGAAAAAGTTATAGAACCTTTGGGCAAGAGAAATGTTGTAGCTTTTCACTGATGCAAGAGCAAGAAAATCTCCGGTAGGTAGCGCCGTTGAGTCAGAAATGGCTCTCAAAGTTAGCTCGAAATTTAAGCCTGCTTTGCGACCTTTAAAGAGTTGTATCTAAAAAACTATCGCCCAAAACTGCCGAAGCTTGCAAGCAGCAAGTGGCTTAAGGATATCCTCGCAAACCGTAAGACGTAGACTCCACACCTACACACTATTAAGAGATTATTTGTTTATTAGTCCTATTAGTTGTGTTGTATGTTATGTTTATTCATATAAAAAATAAGGATTGGGAATTAAGAAACTATAATCTGTGTATTTATTGTTTTTAAAAATCCAATAAACCTTAAGCAAGAGCTCTTTCCTTTCTTTTTTAAACTTCAAATTAAAAAATTTGAAAACAAAACAAATGCATAATGTTCCTTTAGCGCCCAATCATTACCCTATACTTAAGGTGTACGTGTTAGATACGTATTTGTTTATTGTTGGCCCCGTATAATGTGAAAACTGTAACCCTCCGTAAAGTGCTTAGGTCATAAAAAAAATCTACATGAAATAGGCTTTCCGAATCTGAAATGCTCGTAAAAATCCGTCATTTCGTTTTCCAGTTATAGCATTTTAAAAATGTTGTTGCCAAAATTTGTTGTTTAGTAGTGTATCTAAGGCCAAAGGGCTTTAAACCAAAAACTGGCAAAAACGTCCAGAGATATTGATATTACCTTGGTAACAACCCATATTGTAATGTCTAAAAAAAATTACTGCTGAAATGGCACACACACAAACTTTTTGATTTTTTGCATTACTTTATTGATCACCCCGTATATCATGATAATATCAATACTACTGAAAATTTATGACATGTAGCTTAATCCCAAAAAAACGCGTTTTCAAAATCCGCAAACCACGTTCAAAAAACTTTATTTTTAAAAAAGTTACAGCAGTTTGAAAATAAGGCTAAAAATTGAATGGACCGAACTTTATGTTGACCAGTTTAGTTCTAGACAAGGGACCATCAAGCTTAGCCAGTCCTATTTTTCTGACGATTTTGCTTCAGCAATCTTGATTACACATTAAAAGCCCTGGTTGATTAGGGCTTTTTTAGGAAAATCAAAAATTTAAGCAAATAGAAAACAGCTTGTCCAGCCATTAAGGTAACCAAAGCAAACCGTCTAAAAATTAAATCAAGAAAATCCAGTTGTTTCAAAGAAAATATATAAAATTATTAAAATTAGGATCCATTATATCCATACAATGTGTATAACATATAAAATTAATTATTAGCTGCTAGACTTTTCAAATACACGAATATTAACCCAGGTCATGCTGTTGAGATGCCTTTTCCTGAAACAAAATTGGATTTTAACCTCTTGAAACCACCTTAACTCTAAATATTTACTTTTAGTTGAAGCTGGCTTTTTACTCTGTCTTACGGAAAAGGGAATTACCCATCCTCTTGGAAAGTTGCTCGAGTGCAACCTGTTCCAAACAAAGGCAAGAAAACCACGCCCTCAAACTATCGCTTAATTGCCTTGCTTACAGTAATCTCCAAAGTCATGGAACGTGGAGTCAATCAGCAACTACTCAAGTACCTCTAGAACAACATAATAATCAGCAATAATCAATACGGCTTTCCCAACGAGAGATCGACAGGATTGGCCTATATCACTCATATATGGAGTAGGGCAATTGAGAACTACGGAGAGTCTCGTGCGAGTGCGATGGATATTTCAAAGCTATTCGACAGAGTTTGGCATGACGGACTGCTCAACAAACTGTCGTCCTTCGGACTGCCAGCCTCTCCCTGGAGCTGGCTTGCCAGTTTCTTTAAGAACCGATCTCTGCACGTTGCAGTTGATGGACATATCTCAGACTTATTCACCATCGACGCGGACGTGCCTCGGAGTGCAATACTTTTACCACTCTGTTCCTCATCTATATTAATGACCTGCTGATCGAAACGAATAATCCAGTTTACAGTTTTGCAGATGACAGTACCCTTGTCTCCTATTTAAATCAGAAAAACCCTTACCAGCGACTGAGACTCGTCACCGCAGACAGGAGCAGATTACAGCAATTAATCAAGACCTGGAGAAAGTTCAAACTTGGTGCGACGGAAATTTGGTCCAGTTCAATGCAGCAAAGACCCAAGCAGCAACGTTTACCACAAGGGCCAATACAGCGGGTCCTGACATCATTATGACAGGATCGACCATTCCTTCATCCTCGTCAATCGGACTGCTGGGTGTCTAGGTCAACAGCAATATGTCCTGGCATAACCATGTTGCTAACATCGCAAAATCAGCTTGGTGCGCTATTTCGCAATAAAAGCTGTATACACCGCAGCAGTTGCTTTTGCTCTATAAAGCGCAAATAAGACCGTGAATATTGTTCACATATCTGGGGTGCCGCACCAAAGCACACCCTAAAGCTGCTGGATTCCATTCAGAAGAGAACTGTGCATCTCGTCGGCGACCCGGAGTGAACCCGGAATCTGGATAGTCTGGAACAGCGCAGACATGTGGCCAAGATGTCTCTGTTCTACTGTCAGACAGTCACGACAGACGGCAAGACGCACCAGTTCGTCGTACAACTGGAAACACCTAGAACATCGCTTTACAAGACCTCCTTTGTCTGGCGCACTGCATCACTGTGGAACTCGCTCCCAGAACATCTGCTTCCCCCTAGTTACAACCGACAACTATTCAAGAACCGTGTCGAACAACATCTTCGAACAAACACCGCTTGTCGAGCGCCATAGGATCTCCCTACAAGGACAAGGATACACCAACAGATGGTCCAGCTAACACAAGAAGGCGACAATGAAATTTGCTGCATTTTGACCGAAATCAATATTATATTTGTAAAGTATTTAATATCTAATGTTATCATTCTTATGTGTTCCATATTTTGAAATTTAGTCAGTTTTTAAAATAGCTACATGTCGAAAAACCACTCTGCTATTCTTAACAGTATGATGAATGAGAATTAAATGACAAATCAAATTTAACTTATAACTAGTAATCAGGTATATACTCATTTTCTGACAGTTACATACTCAGTAAATCGAAAATAATTTCGTGAAGATTCTTATACTTATAACAAACTCTTAGGCCGTTGTATGATGTTCGCCAAAATAAGTAAATTTCGAGTTTTAAATTCTAGTGTAAATGATTATTAGATATTAACACATTAGGTTATGTTTCCAAACATGGTATAAATTGTATAAGGTATTATCGTGAATAAAATAACAAAATATGATATACTCCGTATTCCCTCAAAGTTAACACAATTAAAATATATTGAAACATAGAACATAGTACCTACGAAAGTCAACATATTCGAGTAGATTCTATTTCAGCTAGTATTTCTACAAATTTTCCTCGATAATAACAATTTGTTTTAATTTCCCTTTGCATTTTGGAAGTTGCATTAAGCATTTTGCTGCGTAAAACATGTTATTTGATAATATAACATGAGATAAAGTAACCACTTAAACATTAAAAGCGAAATAATCCTAAATTACGTTAAGCGAAAGCACCCACATTTAATATGATTAATGATATAAAGAGCGACGAACGCAAGAAAAAAAACGCACTTTATTTGCAAACTTTTCGAAACAACTGGAAGACGATGTTGAAAAGCAAACACTTACAACAAAGCAAAATAAAAATCTCGTTCTGAATTTTCAACAATTTGTCATGGAAATGCGATGTAGAGGAATAATTTTCTTGTTCTGTTAGAGATTGGCCAAAGAAAAATGCAAGGCATAAATTATTTCTGGTGTGGAGTGAAATTACGTTATTTCGTATTTCTAGTCAAGTTGATATATGGAGTATAAGGCTTGCGATTATATAACGAAAAAATACGTAGCACGAAGTGCTCAATCTTCTGAAAGACTTTTTGAGAAAATAGCAGACGAATAGGAATAAAACCAATCGAATATTAAAAGCTCAAACAACAATCACTACACTTGGGCAAGTATTCATTATGTATATTTTGCATAATTTGAATTTTTTAATCAAATTACATTTTTTTTGCATATTATTGAAAATTTCCTTCTCCTCGTGGTTTAATAAAAAATTTAGTCTGATAATAAAATACCTGATCAAATAATGGTCGAGGGATATCTATTACGTTCGAAAATCATCAAAATTGTAAATGGCGAGGGTAAAAAGATTGGCAAAATATTTTTAATTGTATTGCATAACTTGAATGTAAATGCGTGTACGTACAGCTCTGTGTAACTTTTAACTAAGACTTGTTTGTTTTGCCATGCAAAGAAATTCATATGGTCGCGGATAAAAAGTACTGCTCAGTTTGCAGCAAAATTTTAAATCAAAGTTTATTTCGTATTTAAATTGGTTCATGTAACTAATACATAGATACTTAAAAATAAAAGAGAATTCTTTGAATAAATATGCTTAAGAGTGGATGTGATGTGTTTTGTCCATGGCATTAATACAGTCGCTGAGGAAATGTCCTTATATCAACAAGTTACTATCAAACCTGAAAAATGTTTTCTCAAAGTACTACTAAGAATCCAGCTGTGCAGTGAAAGGTTTTGGCTACAGTCAGTTTCAACTAGATGGAAAACTTGGCTAGAAGCTGTATTTTTTCACAGGTCATTTTGCCGAATTAAGTAGTGAAATTCTTGAACTTTCTAACGATGTTTCTCGGGCCTTGGCCTTGCGAAACAAATTTTTGAAAATGAGCTCCTTCAACGACAAGTTTGTTTTTCTAAACGCAAATTAGAGTTTCGTGTCGGAGACAATTACTAAATATTACACTGCGATTGGTCTTCTGCAACATAAAAGACATCAACACAAATATTAACTCGGTCCACCAGTACCTACCATCAAGTAAGCCTCATATTTTAGCTCTATCAGGAACAAAAGTGAAATCAAGCACTACACATGTTCACTTGTATATAGCCGGATATGGCCTTTACCCCCGATTTCGATATAACTCTTGATTAGCTGTTTTTTATACGAAACGATTTATGTTGTCAACGAGAAGAAACATACGAGCCCAAGGGCTTCGATATCATTAGGTTCAAATTAAGCACAAATGGAGCAACCAAATTCATGTGTTGCTTGTATAGCCCACCTAGCGAACACCACTAAAACCGGCTTTTCTTAAATCTTGGCAATCAAATCGATTTTCTGCAGATCAACTATCGAATGGCAGAAATTGTCATGGTAGGAGACTTCAACGTACATAATATCGACTGGTTGAAACACGCCGACAAAAACGACGATGAAGGACGAGAAGCCGAGTCTTTTGCTATAAGTAAGGGACTTACTCAGCTGGTTGACGAACCTACCAGGATCGCTGAGCGTCAAAAAGACTTTGCCAGACTCTTGGATTTATTCTTAACAACTAATCCTGACCTCTACATCGTATCTTTACACCCCTCCCACATATCATTTCCCTCTTAGTATACGTAATAGTCAATAATAACTAGTACCAGGCCTATTTTCCTATTATTTTTTTTCTTTTTCTCTTTCTCTAAGCCGCATTGGGAGAACAGAATCTGCCCTTGAGCAGAAGTCTGCAATGTAGGCTTTTTACTCACTAGTTGTTCCTCTTAGATTGTGTTAGAGTAATTTTGTATTTGAGTATTTAGAGTGATTTATGTATTATGATGTAACCATTGTGAGTAATAAACGTTTTTATTATTATTATTATTATTATTATTATTATTATTATTATTATTATT
>MU190073.1:0-19104 GCA_016904865.1 Pissodes strobi
AAAGTTGATGATGATCCCTTGAAGACGAAACGTCGGATTTCAAACTGAATATCATGATTGGATAGAGCGGAAAAAGTGGCAATGTAAAAGTGTAATTAGATTTGAAATCCGTTTTTAAATAAGCCCAGGAAAAAAATACAACGATATTTCAAAATTTCGGTTTTTTCCGGATATCTCCGTAAATACTCGGAATTTTAAAACTTTCTAAACGGCATATCGTTAGGCACCTAAATGCGCAATTTTGCCTTAAATTGACCGACACTGTATCTCTGACGGTTTTCGAGTTCCCCATACATAGACACGAATTCGAGCCACCCTGTACAAGTGATGATTTCGTTCGCGGGATATGCATCTGGACCAAAGACTGGAGTTTAGACAGCCGATTACTTGTTTCTCCTTCATTATTCAATGTTCAATTTCTTTTTCTGTTCCTCCTTTTTCATTAATTTTTGTCCCTAGGTAGGTAGGTATATATGGTCTCTTATTGATCAAATTCGAGAACCTCCATTTTATCTCCCCCAACTCCAAGATATTGAGTTTTTGTTTTATTTACTAATAAGTCCCATTCCTGGTAGTGTTTGAATAGTCTTCTAAATTTACGTTCTCAAAACCATTTTGGAAATCTCTAGTATACTGAGGATTGTATGGTATCGAAATATATTTTATTTCATCCTGAGTAATGAAACACCATTGGTTTTCAAAATGCATACCCATTAGTTAGAAGATCTATTAAGTTCGTATTGAAACCATTAACTTTCGCTATATTATCAATTGTCTTATTTTCATTATTAAATATTCCTTTACCGAGAGGAAAATTAACCAAACGGTGTAATAAGAAATAAAAACTAGCTAATTTGTGTTGGTCCCAGTGGAAGGAGTCATTAAGAATATATCGGTTAGTGGCAGTATTTGGTTTATAAAAATATCAAATTGCAGTGTATTATTATGTTTCCTAAGCCAATGGATTTCTTGAACTTCGATCAAATTATCAATTCTTTGAAAATATTCACTATTGTCCACTATTGTAACCTTTTTACATATGTCAAGTTTTATAAAGGAAATATATTCTTCTTAAATCTCTTGATTATACTTTTCTCTTCTCCCGGTCCAAACCTTTTATTATTAATCACGTTTTTTAATAACTGATTTCTACATGGCTCGATAACAAATTCTTTGATTGACTCAGAAAAATGTGGATTATACAATATTAGATAAGTCATCATTTGAAGGACGACATGATTCAGAGCTTTATTTAAAAGATCCAATTCAGCAATATCAAACGATCGAAAAGACTGGTTTTCCACAGTAATTGCCACTTCCTGATTCCTGAGAACTATCAGAATTAGGTTACATACTCTTGGTAGATACCTGTTATCGATATTTGTCACCAAAAACTCGAAAACCGAAGATAGTGATCTCATTATATTTTCAAAACAAATCACTTTGAGTTTTACCTTCAAAATAATTATATGTATTTGATTTGGCGAGTAGTTTACATAAATGATAGATATCAATCATACTGTGAATTTGGGTCAAACGTCTGACAGAAAGCCAACAAAACTTCACTCATACAAACAAATCAACACTAAAATAAAGTTCCCTAAAAGCCATTACTTAAATTAAAGTTATTTTTGTTGAATCTTCCCCCCAGTCTGGATTATTCCGAATCCATTATTTTCAATTTCGAGTTGTCGGCACATACAAATTTCATACGGAATTAAATGAGACGTATATTTATGGTTGACATTTGCTACGCCATGTTAGTTTTCTATTCTGGAGACTTAATAAAATTACTATACGCTTGAAAAACAACCCTTGAATCGTGCCGAATGGTAACGATATAAGAATCTATATGATCATATTTTCTAAAGGGAAGTAGCTGTTGAGAAAACAGACAGCTGTCCTATATTTTCACATCTTATTTTACTATTTAGTTGAATTTTATTATTTCAATTTATTTTATTTTGTTATTTTTATTTATATAATTTTTCGTGCAAAAACAAGTCTTTATCAATGGTTCCCAAAGTGTATTAGCTTATCGCTCCTATTAAAACCATCTTCAATGAGCAAATAGATTACACGTTTCTGCACGATATATAAGTCTCTTGATAATTTTACCAATAAAATAACTGACATAATTGCTTTGTCGTTGAAAAGTTATGAAGCGATGAACGACATTTATTTTTTTACTGAAAATTGGTCCATGTAAATGTAAAATGGATAATCTAGATCTACATTAGAAGATGAATATAATTAATGCTTTCTAATTGCTGTGAATCAAGACAGCGTGTTTATATTATTAATTATGAATTAATCAGTTTATTGTACAAGTTATAATAAGCCAATAAACGAAGTTATACGAACCATTGTTAAACCATAAATATATTTACAAGAAAGATGAATAAAATTTATTGTACTCGGAGCAAATCTAATAAAACTTTTCAGTATCTCTACAAGTTTTAAATTTGAAACTCTTGAACGGCACTGAAAGAGTTGGACCGCTTTACATTTTATAGCTCTTTATAACTCCTCAGGCAAAATATTTTTGCCTTTGCCAGTGGCGCACCAACTAGAGATTCATCAAGACAAGTAGCTTGAATTTTTTCATAAAGACTTAACTTGACTTGAAAGCTCAAGCTTTTGAAAATTTGATATTTGACCTGACTTGATTTTCGGACTGAACTACTTGACTTGATATCAAGTAAAATCAAACTACTTGATATTACTTGATAGTGATCTGTGAAATGCGCATCGAAGCGTTAAAATAGGGGATTCACCGAGGTTAAATAGGGGATTTACACAGCAGGCAGGCACTCGATGACGACGTGCTCGTGCTATTAGTAGAGCAGCGTTGTTCAAGGATAAACGGCGACCGCAAAAGAATTATAATGTCTGATTTAAGAAGTGATTTGTCAGAAATGGAGTCGGAACCTTTTCAAAGCAGCGGCTCAGAATATATCGTAGATGAAAAAGTGTCAGAATCCTATAACACCGAACAGAAGAAGAAAGTGCAGGGTCGGCGCCACAAAATGCAAAACGAGTTAAAGCTAATAAAAGTGTATCTAATAAAACGAATAAAATTAAGGATTATTTCATAATCGAGCAGGATCGTAAGAGTAAGAAAAATACTGACAAACAAGGCAAATGTAATCTATGTGTCGTAAAAAATACAGTTTTAAAAATGAAAAACTGTGGAACATCTTCACTAAGGAGGCATTTGCAAGCTAAACACACTAGAGTCTACGAAAACATTTTTGGTAGATCCAGCCCACCTAATTCCGAGGCAGAAGCCTCTACCAGTTCGAATAGGCGTAGCACAATTACAAATTGGCTTGAGAAGGTAACAAATTAATAATACTTAGATTTGAGCTAAAACTAAATAGTAAATAATTGTACAGGGTGGGCATTTTATTAGGGGCGTATGCATACCTCTTCCTCAGAAACTACAGGGTGTTGAAAAAAATAATTATATAAAAGATTCTTGGCAATCAAACAAAAAATAAATTACCTATTAGAATTTTATTTATACAGAGTGTCCGAAAAGTGCTGCACCAGAATCCTTCATTAGTTTTTTTTTCCAACTTCATCCCTTTTTGAAAAATCTTTAAAAGCACACATGAAGGAATCATGCTAGAAAAAAACAAATGCCTAATTTGGATTCCTTGATCACGAAAACAACTTAAGAAGTTATTTTTTTCAAAATCCGGATCAATTCATTTTAATTGAACAAAAATGATCCATTTTAATCTGGATCATAAAAACTCGAGTTTGTTATCGTTTTATATGATTTAGGGATCAAGGATCACGAATCTTTCATTTGTTTTTCTCTAACTTTATCCCTTCTTGAAAAATCTTTAAAAACAGATTAAGAATGATACGCTAGACAAAAAATGCTTAATTTGGATTCCTTGATCCCCAAAAACACCTTAAAAAGCTATTTTTTTTCAAAATCCGGATCAGTTCATTTTAAGCCACACTTATAGTTTTATAATGTTTATTATTATTATTATAGGTTCCTTGATTTTAAAAGTTATTCTATATTAAAAAGGTTTAATAAATTATTAGTAAATACCGAGATAGGCGAGATATCAAAATATTAAATAAAAGGCGGCTCTTGAACGGAAAAAATTACAACTCTCTAATAACAGTTCTAAAAGATTTTTGAATATAAGAACTACTGTCGACTGCTACTTTAGAACCGCTTTTTTATTATATAACATAATTTTTGTTTGATGATATAATTGTGTAATGATGTCTCATTTAAAATTCTAATTTTGAAGTCGGGTAGCAGTTTTTGGACACCCTGCATCAATAAATCTCATCAGAGTATATTTACAAAAATCTATATTGATTTTAAGACATTCTATTCAAAATTGTGGGACATGCTATAAATTTTTATACAGGGCATTTCAAAAATATTACTTACTTTTTCATTTAAAAGTGGGATATTATAACGCAAACATTCTTCCACCTTGCGCTGCATTTTACTAACTCCAGTTTTGTTTATTTTGCAGACCACTAGTTATTCAGAAAACTTCCAACAAGACAAATTTCAAAAACTACTTGTGGAATATATAGCACAGAAGTATCTCCCTTTCAACTTTTTTGAAGATGCTATAAGTGGAAAAATGTACAAATTCCTAAATCCAAAGGCACCTCTACCTGGTCGGAATCAAATGAAATCGTTGACATTAAAAACATTTGCAGCAGCGCAGCAAACAATTAAGTAATTTTTGAAAACATGTAATTCAAAAATCTCGTTCACAAGATGGTCTTCTTTTAATATGAAAGCGTACTATGGTATTACCGCCCATTTTTTCGATAAAAATTGGAAATTGGTATCCTTCTAGATTTTGTGCTAGCATATGGGCAACATACTGGTAATGCAATTGCAAAGCTGTTTTTCGAAGTATTACAATTCTACAAAATGCGTATAAAGTATTACTACCGACAATACAAATAGTAATTTTACGTTCATCAGAGAACTTAAAACGCATATTTCTGAAATCGATACAAAAAATATCCACTTTGTATGTTTTGCACACATCTTAAACTTGGCAGCTAGAGATTTTATTAAAATCATTGATTCTGAGGTTGAAGAAACCGCCAACATTTTGACAGATATATCAGATGATGATGATGATGACTGCCAAGTTCCGCCCTCTTCTGTAAGAAAAATCCATTTCCTTGCTAAAAAATTAAAAAACTCTGAACCTTTACGTGAAGATTTTGACAAATTTTGCACCACTTTAAACCTGAAATTTACTATGCCAAAACTTGATGTCATAACAAGGTGGAACTCCACGTTCGACATGTTGAGATGGGGTCTAATTATGAGAAACGCACTTAACATCCTTTGTGATAATGTAGCAAATTTAAAAACTTTAAAGCCAACCGACACAGAATGGTCGTTAATTGAACGAATTTGCCAGTACCTTAATGTTTTTAAGAGTATTTCCACAATTTTAGAAGGTGAATCATATGCTACTTTACCCATGGTAATAATCGGCATTAATATGTTGCTGGATAGACTAGAATCATGGGCTATGGAACTTGACAATAAACCTGATCGAGATGAAATCGATGAAAAGATTATAAATAGTATTCTAGCGGCAAGGGACAAAATCATTAAACATTACGAACGAACTAACTGGATGTACTGTGTTGTCCTGATTTTAGACCCCCGACATAAGGTGGAAACATTCTCCAATACAAGTTGGGGAAAAGAGTTGCAGATAGAAGCAATTAAACATTTTGAAGATATTTTTAAAGCACAATATTTTAGGGCTGACTCTCTGCAAATTTCTGAACCATCACTTCAAGTAGCAGCATCTTCAAACCCTAGTCAAAATAGTAGTGTCGAAAAGTTTTAAATAGATCTACTAAGTTTGTTTATTAGAAAACCTGCCCATAATGCAGACGGCGACATGGCCTGGCGTCACGAAATCGACAAATATATTTCTGACCCAAGAGCTGACAGTACTGAAGATATTTTAGAATGGTGGAAGAGACACGAATGCATTTTTCCAAACCTTGCCGCAATGGCCAAAGACTTTTTGACAACGCCAGCTTGTATAGCTCCAGTTGAAAGGCAGTTTTCTAGAGCTGCCTTAACTCTTACCAAAACAAGAAATCGATTAGGCGATAACTCCGTTAGAAGCCTTATGTGTCTCAAATTATGGATGGCAAATGAGGATATTAAAGATTTATTTTAGAGATTCATTTTCATGTTTGTTGTTTTTCTATTGTTTTATTGTCAGAATTCAGAATATTTCGTAGTTTTATTTCATATTATTTCATTTATTATTAAACTGAGTTTGTTAGAGTTATCGTTTTTAGATGTTTTTTAAATAAAAGATTTAATCTATATATACACAGATTTTTATCGTTATTCCGTTTTGGCAGTTAATCAGATTAATATCAAAAAAGCACTATTTTTTCAAGAAAAATCAAGTAGTTAGCTTGAAAAACTTGATTTTCAAGTTACTTGATGTGCAAATACTTGACTTGATCTAGACTTGATATCAAGTCAAGTCAAGTCAAGTAGCTTGAAAATCAAGTCAAGTCGTGAATCTCTAGCACCAACAGACAAATTTTATTTCTTAACTGCCTGAAGTACAAAATCATCACTTATTTTTTTTTAACTAAGTTGGGGTTTGGAATCTTCGACAAGATCCCAACAACACCGTTTTACACACAATACCGAAACAAAATTTTGCACTCGATCATCTCCTGTTTAACGAAACGCTCGTCAAGTGCAAGATTCTATGTCGGTATGATGGATAAAACTATATTGTATATTTTTTTATTATGTTATTAGAAGCTTTTAAAACCAACCATGTAACACTTACGCGTTAGAGTTAACAAATATACTCCTCAGGGAATAGGGGTCTCAATAATTCGATCTATCTCTCTCTAACACATTATTTTTCTTTAGAAGATTGAGAGCTTTTAACGAAAGGAATAAAAAACATAGATCCATATTTATAAAAGCTGAAGATGATAATTCAGTTATAAAAAATGTCAGAAGAACTAATAACATAATTTTGTAGATAAGAAAAAAACATGAAATTTTATTCAAAAAGTGTTTTTATAAAATCATAACCTTTTGAGTTATTAAATACATATTTTAAAAAATTGTCCAGTATCTCATGAATCAAAAACAATTCAGTTGTTATTGGATCTTAAAAAAGCTGTAAAAATTTAATTGTTTTAAATTTAAACAACTTGGTAGAAATTGATTATTTGAGATATCAATAATAAATAGTAGCCACCCTGTATAAATATGTATGTAGTATACAGTGTGTCTCGCTTTTCCTAAATGCACCCTAATATCTCAGTTTACACTAATGTGATTTTCCTCAAATTTAAGTGGCAATTATATGCCGGCAAAATTAAGTAGGTATAAGGATAGAAACTATTAATAGGTATCTAGTGACTGCTCTATCAAATTATTTTTGCTGCATGAGATAGAGCGCGATTTATTAAACACGTTTATATTAATCGAAAGGTTTTAATATCAGAAAAACTCTCTTTAACTAAAAACTCCATACCATTTTATATACAAAATGCCGTTATTCGTTTTTTCTGACTTGGGGTTTGGAACCTTCGGCAAAATGCACTACTACACAGTTTTACCTACAATACACAAAACAGAATTTTGCACTCGATGCTCACATCATCACCTGTTAAAGTTAATATGGTTTGCGAAACGTGCGTCGAATGCAAAATTCTCTTTCGGTATTGGTAAAACTATGTCATAATATATTTCTTTAAATACAGACCTTTTTTTGTTTCTACAAGCTTTTAAAACAAACCTTACTTACGCCTTAGGGAGGCCGCACATCAAAGAAACATGAAACCTGAAACATGAAGAATGAAACATAAAACATGAAACAATAAATTGCGAAAAACGAAACCGTTTCATTTTTACACACTAATCAAAGAAACAAAAATAAAATTTGTATAGTGAACAATGGAAAGTGATGATGACGAGGTCGTTGCTGTCGTGGCAACTCTTTTATTACTGTAAAAAAAAACAAAAACAAAAAAAGAAAACGACGTTACTGGGTGCATCCATATAATGATATAAATCTTAACCATAGTACATATTTGGTCGCAAAGGAACTAAACAATCATCCTGCCAAATTTCAATCATTTTATAGAATAAGTATACAAACATTTACAACATTATGTTCTGTTGTGGGTTCTAGTTTAAAGAAAAAAGATACCAACTTTAGAATGTGCCTCAGTGTTGAAGAAAAAGTACTGATAACACTAAGGTAAGTTATAATTAATTTTTATTCTTGAACACTGTCAATATCAATATTAATAGCATCAGAGACAAGAGAAGCATACGATGAATGACTGTCTGTCTGATATATATTACTTGCTTGATTGTTAGCTTCAATAAATTGAGGTGATGCGGATGATACTGAACAATAGTTGGATATAGCTGGAGAGAAAAACTGGAATGGGTACACATTGTTCATTTATAATTTCATCGTAAAGACTCAAAATTCTTTGTTTGTACCTCCTTTTTTGAGCATCATTCAACTTTTTCATATCAGGCAACAAACCCTTTAAGAAAAGGAGATCGCTGTCTTCCTCATCAGTTGACTCATTTATTTTTCTTTTGTATTTAGCACTCAAATTACTTAAACATTGCACTGCAGCATTTTCCCAACCTCCAGTACTTGGCTGTTTTGTCCTATTCTTTTTTGTTGGTGGTACTTGAAAAATTCTTCCAGTATCGTCATCCGTAGATTTAGAAGGAAGTTGCGTCTCTACTTCATTTGTGGCTGAACTTTGAGCTCTTTCTTGAATTGTCGATGTTGTGTTCATACCTTATTCTTGTTCCCCTTGGGTGTTTTGCGTATCATCTAAATTGTGCATACCATCGTCGTCATTTGTGGCTGTTTCACTATCATTAACTTGCGAATAACTTTCAGTTTCCAATCTTTCGTCATCGGATTCAGCATTTCCCGTTTGACATCGTGATCTGGTAAATGGAATAAAACATTTCATTGCGTCTTCCAAATAATGTGGCTTCTTTTGTTTACCAGAAGATCCGGATGCCTTCTTTTTTTCTCGTAAGCTTCTCAGAAAAGTCACTCTCAGCAATCTCCATCTTTTTTTACATTCAGCAACTGAAACAATAATTATTATGAGAATAATGCAAATTATACTCTTATTGTACAGGTTGTTTTCTTATATTTAGTGCATCTTCTAGGGTTTCTGTTATTTGAGAAGAAAATACAGTTTTGTTTTTAAGGTTTTTTCTATCTTAAAAACTAAAGTTTTTTAGGGGCGGAACCGAATATAAGGAAGCGCTGGGTATAGATTTATCTATAATTCATTAAATATACACAAATTGTAGTATCCACAACGGTATGTAGTTATATACAAACGGCTTTTTTAGGTATCTTGCCACTGGTGCTGCTTTTCGAGTTCTGTCATTTCATTTCATGAGAGGAGAGACGACGGTGGGAAAAGTTATTGAAGAGACAACAGCAGCAATATGAAAGTGTCTTAAAAAACAGTACATGCCTTTTCGTTCAGAGAATATGTGGTTAGAAATTACTCAGCGGTATGAGGAACTATGGAACATACCTAATTGTATTGGTAGTATAGACGGCAAACATATTCGAATCAAAGCTCCCCCAAAATCTGGCTCGGCGTTTTTTAATTATAAATCATATCATTCTATTGTGTTAATGGCAATTGCTGATGCAGATTCACTTTTTACTGCAATTTCTGTAGGTGATTTTGGTAGGAATAGTGATGGGGCAGTTTTCAAAAATTCGGAACTTGGCAAATTGCTCGAAACAAACAAGTTAAATATTCCACCTGCAAGGAATCTACCCGGAGACCTCGGATCCAATTTTCCAATGTTTTTCGTTGCAGACGAAGCATTTGCATTAAAAAAAGAAATAATGAAGCCATATCCACAAAGATCTTTGGATAACACAAAAAGAATTTTTAGTTATCGCCTTTCAAGGGCACGAAAAAGTGTAGAGTGTGCTTTTGGAATCTTATGGAGTAAATTTAGAGTTTTTGATAAACCAATAGCTTGCAACACCACTAAAGCTGATGATATTATCAAAGCCGCTTGCGTTCTTCATAATTTTATAAGAAAACACGATGGAATATATTCAGCCGCAGATTAGTTCCTTCAAGTGTCAGCAAATTGCAAAACTCTCACTGTATGTGGTAGACCAACATCAGAAGCACTTCGTTTAAGAGATAAGCTGTGTGAATATTTTCTGCAACCCGAAATAGCTTTACCATGGCAAAATAAAGTGTATGTATTTAACATTTAACAATATTCATGCTAATATAATTCTTATTATAGTTTGTCAAACTTTGGTTCCACATAATAAAAATAAGTTATTACTACATTGTTTATGCTTACCTGAGCTTTTTACCTGACTGGCAACATTTTGCCAGGCTTTTTCTTGTGACTGTCTAATCGAGTACTTCTCCAAGTTATAGTTATACAATTCTTCATACTGCTCCACCACAGAAACAAATGTAATATTAAATTCTTGGTCGTTATCCATAACGCACAAATTTAATTGACAAAAACAATGCAACTGAAACAGAAAAATAGAACGCGACCTATTTCATGAAACATGTTTCAACACGATAAAAGTGTTTCATTAGTGAGCGGACTTCTATTTGTTTGGCCGTGTTCTATTTTCATGAAACATGTTTCATGTTTCATGCTTCATGTTTCAGGTTTCATGTTTCAGGTTTCATGTTTCTTTGATGTGCGGCCTCCCTTAGGGTTAAGGCATATTCGCATCAGGGAAAATGGGTCTGAATAATTCGATCTATCTCTGTCTAACACATTATTTTTGTATGGAAGATTGAGAGCTTCTAAAGAAAGAAATAAAAAACATAGGTCCATATTTAAAAAAAAATAAGTTGAGCATGATAGTTTAGTTTTAGTTTTAAAAAATGACAGGCAAACTGATTAAATAAATTAATTATACACATTTTAAAAAATTTGTCTAGTATCAAAAACAATTGGCAAACGCATTGGATCTTGAAAAAGCTTTAAAAATTGCATTTTTAAAATTTAACAACTTTGTAGAAATTGATTAATTGAGATATCAATAATGGTCAAACTAATAATAGTCGCCACACTGTATAAGTATGTATGTAGTATACAGTGTGTCTCGTTTTTCATAAATCCACCCTAATATCTCAGTTTTCAATAATGCGATTTTCTTCAAATTTAGGTGGTAATAATATTCTGGAAGAATGAAATATTTGTCATGGTAAAAAATCTTAATTTTTCATTGGCGTGCGGTGCTAGGAGCCAAAAGATGACCGATTATTCGCAAATGAGTATTATCATTTATTTTGGATACTTTTTTCCTGCTATATTTTAGATTCAGCATTTCCAAAAACCCTTTATTCCATATTCTCCAAATGTCAAAAACTAATTTTAACAGAAAATTATAGTTGATTAAATTAATAAAACACTTTTAATTATTTTATATCCTGTTTGAATTACGTTACTATGCCTAAAAATTACTATTTTTTAAATTCTGGTCATTTCTGGTTTTTCAACATGTTTATCGACTTTCTGATAAAATACTTCAAATGCCCATATTCGTTTTGAAATTACCGAACAAAAGTTTTTCCTTGCCACAGTTAAACAGTGTCTTTTAGCAATGAATCGATGAAATGGCACAACATCGCAGAGTAGTTCTTACAATTGAAGAAAAAGTCGAAATTATCCGCTTAAATGGTGATAAAGGAAGATCATCACGATCAAGCACCAATTTGGCACAAAACCATTGGTTACACATCGCAACAAATTGTTTGCAAGAACCGCAGCCGTTTTCAAGACAAGACCAAGAATTTAAATCGAGGACAATATCCAGACGATGAACGTATCTTAGCAGAATTTGGGAACAATCCAAGTGGTATTTCGAGAGCAATTCAAGGACACTAAATTTAACCAAAAATAAAATATGGAGATTTTTGAAACGCAATTGAATTAGGACATTTAAGCCAAAATTGTTGCATATTTTCTAAAATGGTGCCTTAGAACGACGGATTGAATTGTCCCTATCGTTTCAAGATAATTATTTTAAAGATTTTTAAGAACCTATCGTTTACTAACGAGGGAACATTTATGACAAACGGTGGGTAGCCCAAAGTCTCACTTTGGTAATTAATTATAAAAACTAATACCGTGAAAATGAAACGTGTGGTGTCGCATAATAAATGAACAAGTTGTTGGTCACTTTTCCTGAACAACCTCAACGGAGAAAATTTTCTATATATTTACAGATCTATTTTCATGATTTTTTATGGAATTACCTTTAACAGAGAAAAAAACTATAGTTCCAGTTAGATGGTGCCCTCGCACATAATTCTCTAATAGTTAAAATTATTTCAAATGCACATTTCCCTATGAAGTGGATAGGTAAAAATAGCCCTTTAGAACAATAGCCCCTTAGATTGCATGATATTACCCCTCGTGACTTTTTTGTATGAGTGCACTTGAAAAGTAAATTGTAAGTTAATCGGCAGCGTAACAGAGAACAACTTTGTGCCAAGCGTGTATAGAATTACTCCCAAAACTACTAGATAACATACAAAACAAAGCACTCAAAAACCTATCAGACTACGAAAACTAACATATATAATAAACAACTGAAACACTTTCCAGCATCCTGGAAGAAAGCAAAAATAATCCTCATCCCAAAACCAAGCCAGAATCTAATATTCCCACAACACTGGCGAACTATTAGCTTGCTCTCTACCTTGAGCAAGCTAACAGAACGCCTCATAATAAGCAGATTAAACACTCACATAACAGAACACAATCTAGTCCCAATTGAACAATTTGGGTTTAGAAAAAACCACAGCACGCAGCTCCAGCTTGCCAAACTGGTTGAGGATGCGACTAGAGGACTGCAAAGGCGGGCATCAACCGCAGTTGTAGCCCTCGACATCGATAAAGCCTTCGACAAAGTATGGCATGAGGGGCTCATTCACAAACTATACACACAACATAACCTGCCACTACCCATAACACAACGTATTGCTTCTTTCTTAAAACAAAGAACATTCGTCACCCAAATAAACTCTGAATTATCAACCACAAGACACATGGAAGCGGGAGTCTCCCAGGGCTCCCCGCTATCCCCAACACTATCGCTATTCACAGCGGATATACCCAGACACCCACACGTACAACTCTCAATATATGCAGATGACATCTGCATTTATTCGATACTCAAAAACACAGCAAGACTCAAAATACATATACAACAACACCTAAATTCCATAGACGACTGGGCAGAAACTTGGAACATCAAAATTAGTCACGGTAAATTAGCAATAAACGTGGAATACCTGCAAATTTAAACCAAGGAAACACCGAGATAAGGTGAAACAAAACTCTCAAATATCTAGGGATAACACTAGACAGCAAATTTTCATTTAATCAACACATTCAAACCAAAATTAACATAGGCATTGCAGCAAAGCAAACCTTCTATCCTTTAATTAACAAAAATAGTTCAATGTCAATCAAAAACAAATTACTACTCTACAACCCAGTTATCAAGCCCAAAGTCCTCTACGGAGCTATTGCATACAAACACACAAGCAAAACAAACAAGAAAAAACTACAAGTTTTCCAAAACAAAACACTAAGACAAATCACATATGCACCATGCTACATACACGCCGACCTAAAAGTCGAAACAATTCACGAACACCTAACAAACAGACATGGTAGATTCTTGGAACAAGTACTCAATCACACAAATCCACTAATAACATCACTTTTTGACGGGGAAGACCGGCCAAGAAGAGCAAGGCTTAAAAGCCTACGGGAACCACCGTAAGAGGGCCACCATAAACACACAAAAAACACATAAAAATTACATAAAAATCATAAAAATAAAAAACCACCAAAAATAATACTTACACTTACTAACCCGTAAAAAACTGTAGCTAAATACTACAGAAAAACCCAAAAATATCTAACCCACTAACACACACTCCAAAACATCATATCACAAACACAACATCCTGCCTAGAATCATCAAGAACAACAGGAGGCCAACACGCCAATGAAGGATGATGTAAGAGTGAAGAGTCACTAGCATCAATGGAAGGTGGTGAAGTTTTAGTGGGTATGCCCAGAGAGGAGAGTCCCACACTACCCTCAACCGAGGGTGTGCATAAGAGAGCATTTTTACACCTCAACAAAAAAAAAATGCTGAAAACATCTGAATTTAAAAAAATCTAGTAATATGGAGATGCTGAAATATGACGAAAAATAAGCGCTAATATCCAATAAAAAGCGAAAATTCTTGCTATACCGAAAATTTCATTTTTCCAACATGCAATCAATTAACATCCAAATTTAAAGAAAATAGCATTTTTTAGTGTGAGGTTAGGGTTGATTTATAAAAAGCGTGACACATTGTATATGTCTGCAGGCCGTATGTACGTATTTGGAACACGTCCTTTTGCTAATTGTAAATACCGTTAATTTGAGGAAATATTTATTTTTTATAAGTTGAAAATATATTTCTCTATATATAAAAATTTATATTTTAAATGTATTGTCCCAAATCGCGGGATATTGTATTGCAACTGTTATTTAAAAACTTTCTATAAGTTTGTAATTATTTGAAATAAAAAATACCTTTTAACCGAACTTTCCGTTTTCTCACGCAGTGGAGGCATTTTATTTGAAGGCCTCTGTTTACTTAGTACGAGATAATAGTGATTTGTTTTAGACCCATAACCTAAACTAACCATAGTAAAGGAGTTTCTTGATTTGAATACCAAGTTCATTCATTTAAGTTGCAACGTTCTCAAAATAAAATATTCATTAAAAAACCAGCTTACTTAATCTACGGCACAAGTTTCTTTATTTAAAATATTTAAATTTTTTCCTAGCTTATTAAACCGTAAACCGTTAACGTGATTGGCATAAGTGAGACAAGGAAAAGAGGCGAAAGCTACACCAAGCTCAAATCAGGTGATAAGCCCAAAGGACACGAAAACTCCAGTCTGGGAAGCGTAGGAATATTGATACACAAGAGACAGACAACGTAAAAATGCTCAAAGCTATATCCGAACAAGTGATATACGTAACGATACAAATAAATAAACTGGAGACACTAAAGATAATTCAGGCATATGCTCCCACAAGCACCGCCGAAGACGAAGACGTCAGCAAATTCTACGAGGATATCTCAGAGGGAATGCGCAGCAATAAAACATCACGAGTTTTAGTGATCGGCAACTTCAACTGCAAAAGATTGGAGGCCAAGCAGACCCAGAGGAAAAATATGTAGGCAGACACGGGCTAGGCAAAAGAAATCCCAGAGGCTCAATGATGGTAGACTTTCTGGAAGAAGAACATCTCTATAACGCTAACATCTTTTTCAAAAAAAAAGCGCAACCGCAAATGGACCTTGGCAAGCCCAGATGAGAGAATTTTCAACCAAATCGACTATAGTCTAACAAAGAACATCCAAATAGTACAAAACGTCGAGGTATTGAACAGATTTAATACTGGAAGTGACCATCGTCTGGTGAGGGCAAGGATAAGCATAAACCAAAAACTAGAGGGTTGCCAAAAAATCAAAAAGTCGATACACAAACAGATTGACAGAGAGAAACTCCAACATGACCCAAATAAATTCCAAACATACCTGGGAAACAGATTCAAAGAGCAGAGACTGAGTACCTATGACATAAACGAAACAAACAAAACGATCACTAGAACCCTAAACCAAGCAGCAGAAGCGTACACAGAAACAAAAACTAAAAAGCAAAATAAACTAAGCGCGCAAACACTAAATATGCTAGATAAAAGACGACAACTTATAGCAAATAACAAAAGATCATCAGCAGAATACGCCGAAACAGATAAAATCGCCAGAAAGATGGTAAATGAGGACATCAGAAAACACAATGAGCAAATCGCGCAGAAAGTACTGCAACAACACAAAGGGACGAAAGTGTTCAGAAGGCTAGCGCCAAACACAGTGACAGAAATCGTCAGAATCTAAGACAAAACAGAACAAAGAATTGAAGGAAGACAACAAATTATAAGAACGGTACAAGAATTCTATGCAGACCTATACGAGACGAAAGTAACGAGCGACATATCCGAACAAGACCAGGAAGTGAAAGTCATGAACGTCAACTCTGAAGACATACCTGAGATTACAAAAGACGAAATCAGATCAGCATTACATCATACGAATAATGAGAAAGCAGCGGGCGAAGACGGCATACTAACTGAGATGTTAAAACGAGGCGGAGCTATACTAGAAGACCAACTAGAAATATTGTTCAACAAATGCCTGGAAAAGGAGGATATACCACAGGACTGGACAAACGCTCTCGTGATAATCATTCACAAAAAGGGAGACACCGAGAACCTAGAAAATTACAGACCGATCAGCCTGCTATCCCAAATATAAAAATTATTCTCGAAAATATTAACCAACCGTCTCACACCAAAGTTAGACTATTACCAGCCAAAAGAGCAGGCTGGGTTTAGGAAGGGCTACAGTACTACAGACCACCTGCAAACGATGAGAACACTAATCGAGAAGGCTGTGGAATACAATATACCTTTATGGCTGGCATTCATTGATTTTAGAAAGGCTTTCGACACGGTGGAAATATGGGCACTACAGCAAGCCCTGAAACACGATATAATTTACCATAGATACGCAAACCTAATTAACAACATTTACCGAAACGCTACTTTACAAATCCAGCTACACATCCGACAAAGTTGCAGTTAACAGAGGAGTGCGCCAAAGAGAACTTATGTCACCCAAGCTCTTCACACTAGTTCTGGAAGCCGAACAGAGGCATTAATATCAATGGGGAGAAACTCAACCACTTAATGTTTGTCGACGACATAGTAGTGATAGCCGGAAGCAGAGAAGAACTGGCCACTCTTATCGATGACATCTACAAGGCCACGAAGCGCATAGGCCTAGAAATCAACTTTGCCAAAACGAAGTACATGACATCAAACGTAGATGACGAACGAGAAATTACCCTAGGAGATAACAGAATCGAGAAAGTAACTGCATACAAATACCTAGGACAAGCACTAACTATAGGCATGGCTAATCAAGAATTCGAAATAAATGAGAGAATACGGCAAACCTGGGTGGCATATGCCAAAATAAAAGACATCTTGAATATCGACATACCCCTAAATCTCAAAACCGAATTATACTACCAGTGTATCCTACCAGTAACTACTTACGGGTCACAAACTTGGACCTTCACGAAAACTATACTTGACAAACTTAAAGTAAACCAGAGAGCTATTGAGAGGAGAAATACTTGGGATATCATTAAGGGATAGGAAAATAAATGAATAGATCAGGAGAAAAACAAAGGTGCATGATGTCGTGCAACGCGCCGCCACTCAGAAATGGGACTGGGCGGGACACGTCGCAAGAGACCAGGATAAGTGGAGTGGTAAACTAATTCGATGGAGACCATGGAGCAACAGAAGGAGCACAGGAAGACCTCAAATGAGATGGAGCGACGATCTGATACGAGCGACAGCACTGAACTGGTACCAGGTGGCACTAAATTGTGACAACTGGCAAAATAAGAGGGAGGCTTATACTCAAAGGGTAGAAAACAGCTGCATAAAAAAAACCGTTAACCTTTTCCATTCTTATGAATACGACACACCTTCCATGTTCTTATTTTAAGAGCATAATTACTTCTACCTGTATCATATATTTATTACCATTAAATTATCATTAGTGCAAATATTTATCGTTGGTCACATTTGGTCATGCCTCAGAAAGAACTAGGCACACTTCATATGGAATTCTTTGGCCCGTTAAATATAGTTCAATTTTAATATTTTTTAAAGGGAACATTTTTAACGTTGGCCTAAAATTCTGTCTATGGAGCACGTCGTTTTAGAAAAACAAGTTCAAATATTGTGCCAGCCCCATCACATAAAAATTTATGTTGTCAGGAAATAAGTGCTCTAAATATGCTTAACGTAAAATACGTCTTAGTAATTTATTATTACTAAAGTTTTTGACATAATATCATTAATATTTTCACGTTATTACTTATTTATTTTAGTATGTTCAAAACTCGGTGACGCAACGGTACTTCTGCAGTAAACAAGTCACTAATCACTGGAAATGTCCGGTATTTCCTTATAGTCCGTTTTAAATATAATAAAACTGCTTCGTCTTAAGTCAAGCAAATTCAAGAGATTCGAAAATAGTGAGCTTCTTACCTAAATATACCATTTTTATTTTTATCCGTTCTGGATATTGACAACCATATTGGCTATTATTACTTTGTTGATCGCTGCTATGAATAGCTCCATAATTGTCATTAAAAACCATGTTCTTAAGTTTTCTTTAATCATGATATTCGTGGGCTGCCTGGATTTCTTCTAAAACCATCCCTTCCAGAATCTTTTGAAGTTGGTTAGCCTTGTTCTCATAATCCAATGTTGTTACCAATATGCTAGAGTGATCTAGAATTTGTTCAATTAAATATGTACTCGTTCCTTTTTATTCTATGGAGAATTATATATAACATTTGTCATTCGATCTATCCATGAGATTAGCAGAATCCTACGATACAGCTAAATCTCCAGGGCCTCCAATATTTACACACATCAGCGTATAATCACTTTCCTGTCTCCATGGTCAGACTATCGCTTATGATTTTGGAGCTTATGTTGTTGAATGTCGTTCTGGTCCTTTCAATTCAAATTCTATTCTCCTAAGGGGTCACATTTGTCATTAACGTTGGTCCTAAATAAGAATCTTTGTTGTATTCGTTAGAGATCAGTGGGGTTAGTATACAGTCCTACCCAACCCCTCGTAAGGTTTTTATCCCATTTGATTTAGTTTTCTCTTTCCAATCTTAAAGTTGCCGGTTAGTTCCAATACATCCGTGATGCCGGGGAAAAAGGAGATAAGTCCATTTTTGTTCAAAATAAGATATGTCTTGATTTTGGATGTATGTATCAAAACCTTGCTATGATCCAAACAAGATAAGTCAGATCGAACAAAAACGCGTAAGTTACCGGCG
>MU190073.1:19504-31589 GCA_016904865.1 Pissodes strobi
TTGTCGAATGAAATGTAGAGAGAAGTTTAAAGATGAAGATAGAGAAATTATTTTTAAGGAGTATTGGGAAAGTGGCTCCTATCTAAAACGTGCACAGTTTGTCACGAGCATGATAAAGAAACAAAAGAAGGCTTCTTGTAAAGAGAAGAAAACATGCAGCAAAAGTAAAAATAGACAGTTTACTCACACCTATAACCTCAGAATTAACGGAATAGAACACAAAATTTGCAAGGAATGTTTTCGTAGAACCTTAAGTGAAACAAACAAATTTCTAGAACTATGCAGCCTAAAAATAAGCTCCAACTGTTCTGGAATTTACCAAGGTGATATTCGAGGAAAAAATCCTCCAAAAAACAAATACACTGATGATGACATCAAAAAAGTTACCGATTTTATTTTAAAAGTTCCTCTATATCAAAGTCATTACAGTAGACGAGACAGCAACAAGAAATATTTACCCCCATATTATACAATTGCAAAACTGTATAAGAAAACCATCACGTTTGTTCTTCAGCAATGTCTTCTTACTCCTCATCTTTCCCCTGGTATAACATTTTATTTAAGGCAGTTATGGATATTTAACTTAACAATCCATGACTGTGATGTGGATCAGGCTCACTGTTTTATGTGGCATGAAGCTGTAGCAGGCAGAGGAGCAAATCAAATCGCATCATGCTTATACCAGTTTCTTAATAGCCTTCCAAGTCACGTTGAGGAGATTACACTGTCTTCATGTTCGGGACAAAATAAGAATGCCCATATTGTTACAATGTATTTCTGTATATTGAAATCCCATCCAACACTTAAAGTAATAAAGCACAAGTTTTTGGTACCAGGGCACACCCATATGGAGTGCGATGGAGACCACGCACTAATTGAGAAAACAAAGAAGCGTACAGAAGCACCCATTCACCATCCTCGCGACTGGTACCAACTGGTTCGATGTACTGGAACCTTTCAAAGTCGTCGAAATGGATCAGTCGAAATTTTTTGACTTCGCCAAACTGTTAAAGAAGGAACTACAAATGAAGAAAAAAGATGAATCAGGAAATTCGTTTTATTGGCGCAATGTTCGGGAACTAAAAGTAGATAAAAATAACTTGGGCACGATGTTTTTCAAGACTAGCATAAATGAAGATTTCCAAAGTGTTTCGTTTAGAAAGAGGGGACATTTATCCAGATTAATCGATCTTGAACTTCAGTATACTGGCCCAGTTCCGATTTCCGAAAAGAAAAAAGCTAACCTTCTGCAGCTATTACCCTTGAAATCTAATGTATTTTGGGACTTTTACCAATCGCTGCCAACTAATAATGAGAACGAGACACACCCAGACCTAGTATCTTCTAATGACGATGAGAGTAATTAAAATGGTTCTCAATTTTATCGACCCTAAAATATCTAAGGCAACCCTAAAGTATTTTTTTACCTGTCTATGTACATAAAAAAAATAAAGAAAAAATTTGTTTTGCTATATTAGGCTTTTTCTATTGCAGCCCCCGAAACGAAAATCCTGGATACACCAATGCTAGCTAAGAATAATAAAGTTTTCGTTTAGTAAAGTTTGATTTTTATTTTTAATAGCATGGCTTAAAATGTGAATAATGAGATAAGTATTTTTTTGGTAAGTTCAAAAAGGGATATGTGCTTTTTGTTCTAAATATTTTTGAAATTGCAATTTTTTTAAAAATATGTCACTTAAATATAAAAAGAAGAATGTATTTGTATTTTAGTCCGAATATTTGAGTATCATAAGTGTTAAACCTGATTTGTAGTTTGTAAGCAAACTTTAAGTTATTTTCCTGAACATTCTTAATAATCGACTTATCTCCTTTTTCCCCGGCACCACGGACATGTCTCCAATACATGTTTATAATAATTTTTAAATATATGTCTTTTAATTAAATATTTCTCAAAATGTCCCTAATTTTCTGATAATTTCTGTATCGAGCGTCTTTTGAGGCAAAAATATCACAATTTACATCTCTGTACCTATGGATGCTAAATGAGGCTGCTCATTCGACAACTTTTCTGAAACCAAATTTTGTAGGAGACATTATTTGTTCTTCGCAGAGCTGCACAATTTATTCAGTATTTTGTATATATACTTTTCTCATCTTTTCTATTACTGATTATACCTTCTAGTGTATCAGTTTCTTTACTTTTCCTTCATTTTGCCATTCAGCAATATGTATTATTTCCGGTGAGCAATAGAGCTGTCGCATGTCGTGTTTCTGCTGTAAGATTTCTACTTCAGCACATTTAAAGTTTCCTATAGTTAATGTTCTCTTGCCAATAAGTTTTCAGACTGATATTATCAAATAAACATAGAGAAATTATTGAAAGACTGTTAAATATTTTTATTTGGTTTATATAAGTCTCAAATTACCGCTGCCTTTCTGCTTTGTCTATGTAAATTATATTAGGACCCTTATAATATATTTCCAACCAATATAGATATAAATATACTCATACATAATATGTTACAAATTTAATAGTATATACAGATCATATGAAATAAATATCTCTATGGTCAGCCACTGGCCACAGTTCCGGACTTCTAAAACCGCCAATGGCAAGTTTTTTCATTAGAACACTTAATTATAAAAGTTACAGTATCCTAAAGTGGAAGAAACTCGCCAACAGTATTCTTCAATTACCGAGATACTAAATTTATCGCCTTCAGGCAAATTTGCAAAAATGTACAATTTAAGGCCGCAATATTCAGGGTGGAAAAACTGGTGAATTATTCCATCAGTTTCGTTATACGAGTAATTAAATATCTATTTGCGTTAGTATTTTACGGCTGATAAATTAATTAAATATTTTAGAAAATCAAATAATTAAATTTTTAATTATGAAAACTGTTTATTCGAAAGTGGAATTATCTACCTATCAAAATAACCAAACGAGAATCACAATATAGTATGCTGATACTTGGTTCAGCCTTTTTTGAAATATTTAAGTTTAAAATATAATAATTCAATCAAAAATCAGATCTAGATTGTCTTAAAAAGCAAATGTTATATTTTGACGCATATAGCATTCCGTCAATAAATGACAAAACATAAGTTTAACAAACCCATTACTTTCTCACATACTGTTTGGGTGACATTATAACATTGTGGTTATTCTGCTAATATAAGGTTAAATTTAGGTGATATTTTCAGGACCCATATTCTCGAATCGTATAGCTCTCACGTGGGAAGAGAATTGTAATCGATTTGCATTCAAAATAAATGCATATTTCAAGAATACATTTCATTTCCATTATATATCTCTTCCCACTCCCACGTGATACCTGTTCCAATGACGCAAGAATTAGTCCCTTGGTCCTGTATCGCTAATATGAAGCCGGTTCTGGATAGAATAGTTTCTATAGCCACGTATCCGATATTTATAATATATAGGTGCTTTCCATATTTTTTTCTCTGACTCTTGATCAATTTTATCTCGTGGTGTTTGGATCTGATTGTGAGAGTTTCGACAGTGTGTATCATTTGCCTATTTGTGTGCTCTGTGCAAGGAAGTATTGTCTGAGGACTGCTTTCTGGTTCGCGTGGAGGGGGTGAATATCTCCATCTTTGTAATCTATTGTGAGTCTCTTTGCACGAGTTTGAGCGTAGTTTTCTATGTTTCTCCAATTCAGATCTTAAATATATTTATGTTTTGCAGGCCTTTTGTTGTTCATTTTATTACTTTAAAAGAATATGTGACGAGCGGGCCATTTATCTATGTTCTTTTCATAATATACTTTTTTGTAGTTCTTAATTGTTATTACCTGGTCTTATATTACTAGTATGAACCATTTTATTTCTAGGTAGAGTTGTCCTTTTGTAGCCGCTTGTATGTGTCTGCTTTGAGGATAGATTCGTTGTTAATAATGTATAAGTGCTTTCCATGTAATTTCTTCTGTTTGTCTTGCCTTTGGTGTTTGCATGCATTGTGATTGTGGTTCAGATTGTGAAAGATTCGGTAGTGGGTATTCTTTGTTTGCTTGTATGACTGCTCTATGCGAGGAAGTATGCTTGCTGTGGAAGTATTTTCGGAGAGAGAGAGAGAGTTATTGGTCAAAAATTAGCTGCATTGTCTGTGTTGTGATTTTTCGGTTTTATATATGTTTCCCCTTCTGTTAGGAATTGTGCTTTTCTTTTACTTTTATTACTATATCTATGCGAATAGTTAGGTATTTATATATCGATGTGAACTGTTTACTCCAAAAGTGTTGCACTTGGTTCGTTTCAGGGCATTTCTAGTTATGCGAGTTTTTATGATATTTGCCAGTTTGTTTGTTTCGTTTTGTATTCCGATTGCTGTTTGGTCTCTTCCTGTCTTTTTTCTTCTTCCTTAATCCATGATGTAGTACGATTATGTTGTATGGGTTTTGACCATATTCCTTTCCAGAATTCGTAGATTTTTTTTCTGTTTGGGTTAGTTTGGGTTACTCTACTGTCTTTCATTGCTGTCATTTTCTTATAGACTCGTTTCTATATCGCGGCTGGAGAGAGCGTTTTCTGCTTTTCTGCCATTGGATTCTTTGTGTCTGAGTAGGCATGCTGAGTATGCTTTTAGTCTTTGTTCGAAGCTATTCAAATTTTCACTAAATATTTGCCTTTTACTTTTTGTTATATTTTCAATGTCTTTTAATGTTTCCTTTGATTGGTTTTTATTTATAAACTGCATTAGCCCCCCACCTTTGTTCTTAGCTTTATTATATGGATTCCAATTCTCCTTGGCCACTTAGGTGTCTTTGTTGTTTTTGATTTCATAATCCAAAGTACTCTATTTGTTACATATTAACAATGTTGTTATTGAGGTTGCTGCATATACCACTGTGTGAATGTCTTTCAGTGGATTTATGATGTCTTGGTATCCAGTTCTATGTTCATTTTGCATATTAATATTTTTGGATTTTTCTTAAGATGTAATTTCGAAAGTGTATTTCTCATGATTGAATTGCTGTCTTCCTATATTGTAAAACTTATTTCCATTTCTATTTTTGGTTTTTGTTTGATCTCGAATATATTTTGTGGTTGGTTGTTTGTGGTCTTCATTTGTTGTTATTCTTCCATGTAGTCCTGGTTTATTGTTCCTAATGAAAGTGACTGTTTCCGCTTATTTGTTGCCGCTGTGAAGCGTATTTTTTTTATTTTTTCCATACTTTTCAGTTCCATTACGACTCCTTCTTTGATTTTCTGTATTTTGTATGCTGTTAATCTGTTGTTTTTCAGTATTACAAACTTTTCGTCGATCAGTCCTTGTTCTGTGACAACTTCAGCAAGATTGGTTTATTTTATACTGAAAAGTCTGTGCAGTTCTGAGCGACATTCGGTTGGTACTATATACTGAAGGTTTGCTTCAAGGTTCATCACATGCCTTGTCTTGTCGGGCATATCCTGCCTTGTAGTTTTTATGGTCGTAGTTTGGTCCTCTTTATTTTGGTTAAGGGACCTATCTGCAACAATTTTGTTTTCCATGCCGCTCGTCCAAGGATCTTGATGCTTGTTTTTAGGTTCATTGATATATCTTTCATTTGTGGCGTGAGTAGTTCCAAATATCCCTCTTCAGGATTGCCCATCACTAGTAAATTATCTTGGCATGCTTTTCTATATTTATTATTGTTAGCTTGTCTTTGAAAGATATTTTCTTTAAAAGCGTACTTTGTTGCTTATGGTAGATGTAAATATTGAGTTTTTCCATTACACATTAATGTTATTATCACTATTAAATCTATAGAACAGTTAATTTCTTACTAACATATTTCCCACATTCATTTAAAACGAGACATCAGATACTTAAGAAGTTATGACGTCGGCATGAGCTGCTGATCAAACAAGCTCTTCGTCAGGGGTGCTCAAATTAGCACTGTCACCTCTTACGTAAGATTCAAAACACTAATTAAGGAGACAAAAATATTACATAAACAATCCATATGAGTGTGGCAACAGGAAAGCATTAACACCCCTTTTGGGTTCATGCACGAGCATGTGGTAAAAGCCGTGTCCCGACCTATTTTAAAACACATCCACCCGACGACGTACTTTTTAAGAAAGTCACATTTTGACAAAGATTAATTGGTTGTTGATATTTTAACGCACGTTCTTGCGCATATTTCTTGTGGTCAAATAGTTTTGTTAATAATAAGTAGGTAGCGTTTCATTCGCCGAAAAGTTATGCTAGATTAACTAATTAACGTAATTGGTGCTCAAACTGACCAATCAGTTGTTACGGCAATTTTAATAATTCCGTAACATCAGGTTGTTCCGAGTTCGCTTGTATTTATTTTTGGTTTGAAATAATAATTTTTCATCTTCAACCTACTTTGAATTACTGTCTGAACCGCCCTGGTAGCAGCAGTGTGGAAAATTCCGCATTAAATAGTACGAAAATATTAATAAATAATGAATTTTTATGTTGCCCATCGAGCTCATTTAAAACTAATTTTTGGTCTCTTAAATATATCAGTCGATAATAATTATCTAGTTAATATAAAATGAAAATTAATATGATGGGCAGTGAAACTTCTGCGGGGGTGAGCGACCTGACCGGATGCGTCCCCGGGCGGCGGATGGGGGAGTGGCCTGGCGTCCTTGGACACTGGGTCAGTGGTGACCATAATGGAGGATGAGGGGATTAAAACCCCCAACAGCGCCTCCTAAAGTCACTGCCGCAGACCAGCTCAACCCAGGGCCTCATAGCTAATGAGAACGGGCCTAGCGAACCCGGGGTACCCTAGCTGGGTCTGAGCTCTTTTTCAACTAGTCTTGGGCCAGACTCCCTCCTTTACCTTTCTGCTGTCCGATCTCCCTTGATCAACTCTTGTTCTTTCCGACCCCATTGCTATTAGAGCATTCGAGGGCGTGGGGTCAGCTCCTTTTTTCCTTCTACACCTGGCTGTAGGTATAAAAAGCAGAAAACGACCACAATGCAATGAACCAGGATCAGAGAACGGAAATTACGGTGCAGGGTTTCGGATGCCCAGTACCGGTCCAGGACGCGGGTGTTGGAGCAGGCCCCGCTGGACCGTCAGCCAGCTACTGCGGCTCTCCGTCGGTGGAATGCCAGGCCGAGGGGAGCAAAAATGCTACTGGACTAGAGACAATAGACCCGTTCGCAAGACGGGAATCAATTACGAGGACCCCACCAAGGCAAAGAGCTTTCTCGTTGCCTGAGATAGATCGAGCGGAAGATGATTTTACGGAGGAAAGATCGACGAAGCGTAAAAGGACAGATGGTAAAACTGAAAGAGACTCTAAAAAAGGCGGTGATAGTGGGGCAACCCTTAAAAACATTCTGCAGGGAATGTCTACTCAGGTTAAAAGCCTTGAAAAAGTTTTAAAGGAGGCATATAAACCAAAAAGGGAGTATACAGAAATCTGTAGTAGGATGGTTCTTTACATGGAAAAGCTCAATACCGAAGCATTGAGTGATTGGCCTGATACCCCCATTAGCGAAGCCGGACATACGGCAATAGAGGAACTCCGAAAGGAAAACGTCCTCCTTAAAGAGAGAATCTCTGCGCTGGAGCAAGGCATGAGGAGTGGCAATAAAGACCAGGTAGAATATACAATTGGTGTCAAGTGTGAAGGGTGCACAAAAGCAGAAGCTCTGTTAAGAAGGCGGCATCACCTAAAGGGGGATGGTACCTACGAATGCTTCCGAGAAGTCACCGAAGAAGAGTGGGCCAGTGGAGTTTTTGGCAACCCCTGCAGAAAACCTGGAGACGTGGGGGAAGCTCCCGTGGAACATGACATCATACTCCCGTGTAATAGAAGCTTTGAGTCCTCCCACGTCTTAGTGGGCAGAGCCATCGACAAGTATGGAGACAAGGGCTTATTAAGAAGGCAAAATAAGAGCGAGGGGGAAACCGCTTGCCTGCGGCATACGCTGAGTTTTCCAGGCAATAACGGCAAGTATGAGAAGACTACTAGATGGGTTCTCTTCCCCATCCACGGCGACGGTAAAGAGGCAAGCGACCGGAGTGACCGACAACTTTTTGATTCGCTGGCGGCGGTGAAGGAAGTGCTTACAGTGGAAGGAAGGCACAATGTAGTGATCCCAGAGATGGAGGGGGTTGAAGGACTATTGACGGAGCGGATGCTGCTTTTCCTGTTTGCGAACTCACCGATCACACTCAATATATACCGTCAGGACCGGAAAGATCATCCACCTTTAAGACCCCGGGAACGGCTGAAGAGCACACGGAGCCGACAACAGGAACGGGGAGATCGGCCGATGAAGCCAAAGGAGGATGCGTTGATCGTCCGATTAGGAAATAGGAGCTATGCTGACCTGCTCAAGACTGTTAAAGCCGCGGTTAATCCGAGTGAGATCGGGGTGGAAATCTCAGGGATTAAGAAAACGAAAAACAATGAACTTCTACTTACGGTACAAAACGGAGCTGATAAAACCTCCATCCTAAGAAGGGAGATACTGGATAAATTCCCAGATGCCAGTGCGTCTATACTGACGCGCAGGAAGGTCATCCATATCAAGGGCATGGATGAAGTGACAATAGAGGACGAGATCAGGGAGGCGATTTCTAAATCCGCTGGCATTAAGCCAGATTGTTTTCAGTCACGGCATTACGACCAGCATACGGGAGCACTCAGAACGTCACGGTTAAGTTAGCAGAGGCAGATGCAGATCTACTCATACGTAACAAAACAATAAAAATTGGCTGGGCTAGCTGCAGGATCCAAGAGCGAAAGATGGAAAAACGTGGCACTAGATGCTGGGAGTGGGGGCACCAAAAGCCCAATTGCGAGGGTCCGGACAGAGGACAACTATGCCTAAAATGCGGACAAGAAGGACATAGATTGGCCCAGTGCCAGAACAAACCTTGCTGTGTGTTCTGTATGCAAGAGGGACACCAGTCGGATAGGAGGAAATGCAGGGGCAGGTCACCAGTCTCCCAATCTCAAGATGAAGCTAAAAATTCTCCAGATTAACACAAATAGGAGTCGACCGGCACACGACATGGCATTGGCAACGGCAATGAGAATTGGAGCACACGTTCTGTTGGTGAGCGAACCAAACCGTAAGGCTGTCACGGGAAGAAAAGACTGGCTAAGCGACCGGGCGACGGATACATCCATTAAGATCTTGGATACCAGCATTGCAGTGAAGAAGCAGGGCCATGGACCTGGCTACACATACGTGGAGACCGCACAGTTCAGTGTGTTTGGATGTTACTCGTCGGGGAATGCACCAATGGAGGATCTGGAGGCAACTCTTGCTGAAATAGGTAATCATATTCCGGCCGGTAATGGAAGGGCGATAGTTGCTGGAGATTTCAATGCAAAGTCCCCGCAGTGGTGCATGCCATTCACGGATAGGAGGGGCGTAATTATGGCCGAGTGGATTGCCTCCAACGATTTGGTAGTCGTTAACCAAGGACAGAAACCGACATTCGTCAGGGAAGGCTACGGGTCAATACTCGATCTAACGATTTCCACAGCGGACCTAAGCCCATATATTGGAGGCTGGGAGGTGCTAGAAGACGAGTCCCTAAGTGACCACAGTTACCTCGTATTTGAAGTCGAAGATGCGGAGCTTCCCCGACTTGTGGCGAAAGATCCGATGGTTTGTGGATGGAATGTCAGAAAGCTAGACCGCGACAATCTTCGTTGTGCTGCTCAACGGATTCCCACTGGCCCAATGGCACCGATTGCAGCGGGATTTTCCGCCAAACTGGATGAATTGTGTGATGGATCAATGCCAAGAAGACGGAGAGGAACAGCACACCGGCCGGTATACTGGTGGAGTGACGAGATATCGGAACTTCGAAGAGCATGTATCCACGATAGAAGAAAATACACAAGGAGCCCCAGAGGTGAACAACCGGATGTGAACCAAGATCTATGGAATATATATCGGAGCAGCAAGAAACGACTCAGAGACGCCATAAAGAAAGCAAAAAGAGACCACTGGAAGGAAATATGCAGAGATGTAGACAATGACATTTGGGGCGATGGCTACAAGATTATGATCGGGAGACTTTCTGGCTATCCCCCCAGGGTCAATCTCACCATCCAGGCCATGCAGGAAGTTGCCAACTATTTATTTCCAACTCACGTGCCCGTGACTTTCCATTGTGAAGAGGATCCCGGATTCTTGGATTTCACGCTGGATGAACTCAGGGCCGCTAGTGACAGGTTGAAAAACAACAAAGCTCCCGGTCCCGGCAAGGTCCCCCCTGAGGTAATTAAACTCCTAACAGAGAGTAACCCAAAGTACGTGCTAGCTGTGTACAATGCGCTGGGGAGGAGGGCGGACTTTCCAACCCGATGGAAGGAGGCCCAACTGCTGCTTCTGAGGAAGGGTGATAGACCAATCGACAGTCCTGCTTCTTTTAGACCAATATGTTTGTTGAACGTGGAAAGTAAGCTCTATGAACATCTATTGCTGGCTAGACTGCAGGTGGAACTTACACGAACTGGTGGCCTGTCGGATAAACAGTTTGGCTTCAGAAAGGGGAGGCAAACTGTAGACGCAATAAACAGAGTTCTCGAAATCGCCGGGAGTGCGGAGGCTTTTACACCGGGTCATCGCAGGCTATGCGCAATGATCACAATTGACGTAAAGAACGCGTTCAATAGCGCTTCCTGGCAGCTAATCCTGGACAAGCTGAGAGGAAGGCGTGTTGAGGAAAGTCTGATTAGCATAATAGCTTCGTATCTGTCCGACAGAAAAATACTTCTTCAGAGCTCCTCGGAGAAAAAGACTCTCATGGTTAATAGTGGTGTTCCGCAGGGGTCTGTTCTGGGACCGACTCTTTGGAACCTTTTATATGATGATCTGCTAGAAACGGACATGCCCAACGGGGTTGAATTGGTTGGTTTTGCGGATGATGTTGCTGTCGTCGTTGTGGCTATCGGTGAGGAGACGCTAATGAGTACTGCTGATGCGAGCCTGGCACGGATCTCGAACTGGATGACGAGAAACAAACTGGCTCTAGCCCCGGAGAAGACAGAAGCGGTTCTTCTGACCAAGAAGCGGAAAATAAGACCTATAGTTTTCACGGTGGGGGCGTAGCTGTCCACCCGAGCAAAGCAGTAAAGTATCTGGGGGTGTGGCTGGATACCAAGCTGACTTTTGCTGAGCACGTTGGGAGAGTCATTGTAAAGGCCGAAAAAACAGTGACGGCGCTCTCCTGTCTGATGCCGAACATGGGAGGCCCCAGGTCATCTAAACGTCGGCTGTACGCGAGTGTGGTCCATTCACAGATACTCTATGGCTGACCGGCCTGGTACTCGGCAACAAAATCCAAAAGGCTTATGAGCAAGTTGAAGAGCCTCCAGAGAAAATTGGCCATTAGAGTGGCCAGTGCGTACAGAACAATATCGACCGAGGGGGTGGGTATCATTGCTGGAATCCCCCCAATTGACCTGTTGATCGTGGAAAGGCGGGAACGGTATAAAGGGACTAGCAAAGACGAAGCTAGGGAGCATCTGATGAGTAAATGGCAGGACTTTTGGACAAACAGCACGAAAGGACGATTGACCCACAGCCTTATGCCCAACATCGATCGTTGGATAAACCGCCAGCACGGGGAAGTGAATTACTTCATTACGCAGGCTTTGTCTGGACATGGCTGCTTCAGTGCATACCTATGTCAGCGGGGGCGCCGGGCTTCCAGCGAATGTACTTACTGTGGAGACGATGAAGATGATGCGCACCATACTTTGTTCAGGTGCCCTAGATGGGAGCAAGTGCGGGCAGTTTTTTTAAACAACACCGGTGAACGTTTCGAGCGTCCCACTATGATTGACTGCTTGCTTCGGAATGAAGAGACTTGGAATTTCACCCAGGACGCTATTAGGACCATCCTTGAAACGAAGGCAAGGGACCAAAGAGCTGACGTGCAGAACCTGTAATGATTGCTGAACTGGCACGCTATAACGAAGTAATGCGGAAGCGGTTTCCATTGTAGCGGTGCTGCCAAAGAGGGGGAAGGGTTTAGTCGGTCGGTGCTTCCTGGACTGGAACACTAACCCGACACACCCCGGGCACATAAGATCGCCATGAGCCAAGCCCGGAAGTCTGATAATGAGCAGATTCCTAATCCCCTATAAAAAAAAAAAA
>MU190073.1:31689-46150 GCA_016904865.1 Pissodes strobi
TGGGTTGAATCTACATAAATACAGAAGTAGTATATTATTTAAAATTGTTAAATAATTTCAAATATGCAGATCATATTTCATGCTTAAAATCGGTTGCTTCGTACGGTGGAAAAAGTTGAAATATTTGTGACGACTGCGTGTCAGTATAATTTTTTTTTAAGATGTGATTCTGGTGGAAGGTAAGTCTCGATTTTGTAAGAAGATAGGGCTTGATTTATTTTATTTTTATTTTTTTTACGTTAGCTAATTTTTGTTTCAAGTTTTCTGTACCGAAAAGTCTGTAGGCAGTTTAAAGCTGCTAAGTTTGTGAATTTCTGGTATTTGGCTACTATCGTCTCGCATACCACGTTATCTTTTGCCGTGCGTATGTTTGTGCCTGTAGGGCATGTGAGATAGTTTTTTTTTAAGCTTAAGGCTCGTTGATAAGAAAGAAAAAAAAAGGACTTGATCCTACAAAAGCAGGGGTTATTAAATTTCGGATTTAGTTCAGCAACCCAACTAAGGAATCGATCAAATTGGCCTATAGGGCTCATATCTAGGTTCTAGTTAGAGGCAGCAATTTTTAGAAATTAATAACTAAAACTGTCGAGAGTGTAGGATACTCAGTCTAATTTTCTCTAGTACCGTTATCGGTTGGATTTAAGCTTAGTTAGTTATTATTCAACCTATGTAAACAAGCCTTCTCGACCGTGGTGGGTACAAGATCTTAATAACTCTATTTCTTTATTCCGATGTAAATTTGTCATTACCGTTATCTTTGAATTAAACTGATTTTTGAGTTGAAAAGTAGCTTTCAGGCAATGATTAAATTCTGATTACCTTTTTAAATTTAGTGATTTCGTTTTTGTTCTTACCTGATTACTGTAATTGTTTTTCTATTGAAATATTGTTCATTACAATATTTCTCAGCTTAAATAGCTATTCATATTATTTATTATCTGTAATCTGTTCACTGTTTGATTTAAAAACATAATTATTGTCTACAGTCTAAACAATTCTGTGAAAATTGGCGGAGGCATATTTAATTAAATTAAATTAAATTTCTCCTTCAGCGTGTTTTGGCATTTTTCAGCATTGTTAATCGAGAAGAATTATTTCGGGTTCTCTCCTGTCAATTTCTGTATTAAAAACCGAAGCTAAGACAAGCGACGCTCTCCGCCATATTGAAACAGGGTTGTAACAACATTCTTGGTGAACTCCTTAACTGCCTTGTACTGGTTTTTTTTTCATGCTACTGAGTCCAGACGCACTCGGCCTACCAGGACAGTTTCCAGTGACGTCACAGGACAGATCCGAGGCACTACAGCAATTTCCAGGAACCCTTTCCAGGAAGCTCGGAGGAAGCATAAGATGATTAAAGGGCAGTTATCACCAGGAAGGTTCAACAGAATTAACATTTATTTTTGTTCGAAGGCAATAGAATAAAAATTGTTTTTTGAAATTTTTAATCTTTTATTTTGCACCTTTTCTCAAGAAGCACTCAGAAATTAAAATAATTAAAATAAGCATGCTCCTTACCTATACACCCTGAGATATCTTTCAGCTTAAATTTTTAGTAAATTTAAGTAATAATTTAAAGAAAAGTGCATTTATAGTTTTATTGTAACAAATTGGCTTTTATTTGAATTATAGTAATTATAATAAGGCAATTGAAATTATATTTTAACAAATTGGCTTTTATTGTTGCAAATTAACTAATTGCATTTTATTGTAACAATTTGCCTTATTTCATAACACAGTGTTACATATTGCTTGCTAAAAGAATTTTTCAAGTTCTTTAAAGTATTAACGAAGAAGTAGTTTTAGATTTTGTCATCTTACCACGGTTTTTCCTTTCAATTAATGGTTAACCAGATATGCCTGAACCCTCTACAACTAAAATAAGAAGATAAAGATTTGGTATTGATATCATTTTGTATTGTATTAAGTATAAGGGCAAAGGAAAATATAAATGGTAATCTTTGGGGTACCCATTAAGGGCGTCCGATATATAGAATATCAGGCAAATAAACCACTGTTATGTTAAAACAAATTTATTAACGCATATTATTTTACATGAAATAAAACGTCTGACGTGTAAACCAATGTCGCATTTGTTGCATCTAGTTGTAGTTTTATCATGGTGCATCCGCCATCTTGTTTGCTTATCTTGAGGTACGACCAAGTGACATGCTATCCTAGCGAATGGAATCATTTTCTCTCTTAGAAAGTATTCCTGTAGTGATATCAGCGACAACTTTTGAATGTTGCTGTAAAAGTGCCGTTGCAATTTGACGTCTAAATGTAACATAATCCAGGGCGTCTTTACCAAGTCGGTGGAGTTACGCATTGTGTATACCTAAATCTGTACATTGGGCAATGAGTGGAAAATGCCACTTTTTTCATCGAATAGAAAACCTATAAAGACTGACATTTTGGTCATATCACTCATGTTGGCATTCTAAAGTCTTACAATACGAGGCTGATCGACATAAATACTTTTGTTTTCTTTGAGTAAATATATTTTTACCAAGTTTAACCGGTTGTACGCCCACAGCGTGGAACACGGGCTAACCATGCTGTTATAGGTCCACTGCATGGTGATCAGTCTATTTTCGGTACACAGTCGATACTCGTATTCTCCGCGATTTATTTTTGTCATATATCTGGTCCTTGGCATAGAAAATTTTGAATTCTGTTATCTCTAATGGTATCAGTCCCTCTCAAACTTCTGTCAGATAATAAAATTTTGTGTGGCCATTTTTCTTTTAGCATGTCAGCGTAACTTAGAACCATATAGGCCCTGACGCCTAGTTCTCTATGACGGTTTCCGATATGCGTTGTAGCACCCTGATATGATCCGATCCAATTCACATACCTAACCCCCCATCCAAAACTTGTAGTCATATTTTATAGGATTACCATAAATTCATTGCTTACATCCATGGCGACCAAAATATGACGCCATGGCTTCATCTATACCGTGACATTCTTGTATGGGAGCTTGTTCTACAAATCTTCTAGTTAGATGTAAGATAACTGGTCGAATTTTGGCAAATTTATCATTTGGATTTAGACTGTTATTATCGGCAAAATGAACGTTACGCATTATATACTTAAACCATGCATTTGTCACAAGATTTTTGTGAGTATCCTTCTCTCTCTCCCAAAGCATGCGCCGTCTCGGAAACTGAACTCCTTACAATGAGCACACCCAAAAACATTTAATTTCTCGTACGGTTATATTGCTGGTTTTATTGTTTTGTGCTGCATATCTGAAACAAAAAAAAAAACACATTATCCAAGCCTGAAAATAAAGCTGTAATCAAAGATCTGCCTATTAGACTCATTGTCGATATGCTCAATAAACTTGTCGTGAAGGATGCTGGTAAACCAGTGGCGAACAAATATTTATATTTCCAACTACAAAATCCGCTCCAATATCATCTTAAACATCCCAGTTGTAAGTTTTTTCTCCTGTTGGAAGCTTTTCATACGAGTTTGGCCAACGTTGTGTTCCCTTCCTCAACAAATTCGTAAGCCAGTTTCTGGGTCCTGATTTCCACTAGGGCACTCAACTGATTTCCAGAAAAGTGATCTAATTTAACATTATCTTCTTTACCAGAATCTGCATCCGAAATATTTTCGTACGTATTTTCTGGTGGGAGTAAGGTAATCTCAGATGTTGTAGTATCACTTTCATCCTCCTCAAGCTTTTCAAGGGCTTCATGTAAGATCAAGCACCTAAAACACCGGAAAATCTGTTAGATAAACAAAATTCGCCTAAAATATTTCACGGTTGGGCATTTTCCTGACGTCCTACATGTAGGACGGTAATATTTATTGCCAGTTTCTGAAGACCAATCTTAAGATATTTTATTTCCTAACCTCACAATGCGAGGATTATACTTTTTGGTATGTCCCTTAGAACAAATAATTAAATACATCTAAACTTGTACTTACTCTTTAAATCTAAAGTCCATTTTGGCCACAAACAATAACCGGTTTTACGGAGAGAAATAGAATTGAACAACGAAATATTGATGTTCACTACTTGAAAACAATGGTAATAAAATCCGTGCATAGATGGCAGCACAATCAATTAACTGTGAAATATTTAGAGAACGTTCAGAAAGGCGTTCTATATGTTGGTTAAGTTCTAATTCGCCACCTCGGTAGGTTCACACTGCCTGAAGAGGTTTAGTAGGCTTTACGCAGATGTATAAGATTATGTACTTATTATGTATCTATCTAGAAAAAGATAATTGAGAAAAAAATAGAAAATAAAAAGTTAAATTTTCTAATGAACTTCTAGAAGACCTTAATTAAAAAAACTTACACTGGATACAGAATCATACTGAGGATGTACAGTTAAAAAATAAATATAAAGAATTAAAAAAAGAAATTAACACAAAAATTAAAAAAGAAAAAGAAACCTATTTTAACAAAAAAATAAATAACTCAAAAAATAAAACAAAGACCACTTGGAATTTAATTAATTCATTCAATGGAAAGATTCAAGGCAATTCAAAAAAGGTCGTCAACCAATGATGTTACTCTTACTGATCCGACAGACAGAGCAAATAGTTTTAGCAGCTATTTATCTACGGTTGTTAAAGATAAATTAAATTCTCACTTTAGTAACGGTTTATCGGAGGAATGCACTATCTCAAAAAAATATATTTGGTAATTTTCAGTATACTGATGTAATTCCACAGGATGTTAGGTCTGCCATAAAAAAGTTACCCAATAAAAAATCAACAGGACCAGATGTGGTACCTGTTGCCCTGTTGAAGAAGTGTTCCTTTAAAGTATTTGTTTGCTGTCCCTCTTAATAAATATGTCTGTGTATGAAGGAATTTTTCCCTCACGACTGAAGGTGGCTAATATCATACCTATATTTAAAAAGGGTGATCCTCTTTTTGTCGATAATTATAGGCCCGTATCCTTACTTAGCTGTTTTTCAAAGGTTTTCGAAAGGGTTATCTACAATAAGCTAGCTTGTTTTCTTGATAAAAATAAAGTCATAACCTGTCATACACACGGGTTTAGGGAAAAACACTCCACTGAGATTGCAGCAATCGACTTTATACAGAATATATATGCAAACCTCGATAACAATGAAAAAGTGGTAGCTCTTCTATTTGATCTAACAAGGGCATTTGAGACTTAGAATTTGTTGTAAAAAAATTTAAAAAGTTCGGTATAAATGAACCACTGAATAAATGGATAAAATCTTTTTTGAAAGACAGAAAATTTCATATAAAGATTGGTAATATTTTTTCGCGAATAGAAAACTGTGACCTGGGGACCCCTCAGAGCAGTTTCCTGGGTCCCTTAATCTTCTTATTATTCATAAATGACTTACCAGAGTACATTTCATGTGGAATCGTATTCATGTTTGCTGATGATACGACAATAGTTATTTCAGCCAAGGATGAAAATCTTTTGAAGGAAACAATTGGAATAACATTGACTGAGTTCTCAAATTGGTGTAAAAGGAATAACCTTGTTATAAATCTATCAAAGACTGTTTCCATGGAATGTAAGACTAAAATGCGCAAATCAATGAATTTAAGTATTCTTTTTAATAATACGAATTTACCTGTTAGTCCCAGTTACATTTTTTTAGGATTCACGATTGATTCTAATCTTGAGTGGAACCTGCACATTGATACTGTTTGCTCAAAGCTTAATAGATGTTATTTTAAGATAAAATCGTTGAGTAACTCATTGAGTGATTCAAATCTTATAACTGTCTACTACGCAAATGCCTATCCGGTAATGCCCTATGCTCTGGCGGTTTGGGGAGGTGCGCATGATCTGGACCGAGTGCTGATGGTTTTTTTAATTTGCCATATAACGCATCTTGTAGGAAAATTTTTAAAAACAAAAAATATTAACAGTAACAAGCATTTATATATACAAACTTTTAGTATATATTTATCAGAATCGGGAGGATTTTATTTCGCATGGTTTTTATCACAGTTATCCGACACGTAATAGGGAAAAGTTTTATATAGAAAGACATAATCATGAATACATTAAAAAATTAATTAATTAAATTACTTAGGTTGCAGATTATTGTTGCAAGAAAATATTTAAAAAATTAAAACCTTAGCACTTTTTAAAAAACAAATTAAAGCTATACTTTTGAATAAAGCTTTCTATTCTGTAGCTGAATTTGAAACTTTTATACTGAGGAGATGCTAAATGCATTTAAACTTTTAAACTTTACTCTATATGTATTTGTTTGTTCTAATTACTTATGATGCATTGCATTTTTTTGTTTTTATTTTAAGTTATGTGTATTTTTCATGTTGAAATTGCACACTAAGTGCATTAATAATGAGTTTTTTAATTGTGTAATTTACTTCGGATGGGATTGGTCATCACATTTATTGACATGTCTTATCTACCTGTGTAGCTGAAAAGATGAATAAAATTGTCTATTGTCTGTTGTCTATTGTCTATCCTAAGGAAATGGCAAACATGCTTGCCGAAATATCTTCATCGCACTCTGCCTTGAATATCTCCTAAAGCAAGGCTCTCCCCACCATATCCAACTTCAAGACTACCATGGCAGAAGTTAAGTTTCATCACCGTGATAGTCGTAAAATTTTCAAAGAACTGGATAACGGCGCCAACGCACTAACACTCGTTTTTTCCAGAATATTTGACTGACCGAAAAGGGATTTACCCATCTTCTTGGAAAGTAGCTTGAGTTTAATCTGTTCCAAAAAAGGCAAGAAAACCACGCCCTCAAACTATCGCCCAATTGCCTTGCTTCCAATAATATTCAAGTCATGGAACGTGCAACTACTCAAGTACCTCGAGACAGAATAATTAGCGATAACCAATACGCCTTTCGCAAAGAGAGATGGACAGAAGATATATGGGCCTATGTCACTCATATAATGGAAAACTACGGGGAATCTCGACCGATTGCGTTGAATATATCGAAGGCATTCGACAGAGTTTAGTATGACGTATTGCTCAATAAACTGCCCTCCTTTGGACTGGCAGCGTCTCTCTGCAGCTGGCTTGCCAGTTAGGTTAAGACCAGATCTCTGCAGCTGGCATTAATGTTGATGGACACATCTCAGACACAGTCACCATTAATGCGGGCGTGCCTTAGGACTCAATACTTTCCCCAACTCTGTTCCTCATCTATATTAATGACCTGCTGATCAAAACCAATAATCCTGTTTACAGTTTTGCAGATGACAGTACTCTTCTCTCTCAATTTAGGTTAGAAAACCCTTTACCACCCGTGGTTCAAGAACCGGGTCAATCAACGTCTTTGCACACGAACCGCTCGTCGAGTGCCATAGGATCTCCCTTTAGTGCGTGTGCCACTGCTTTAAAAAAAATCCCTCGAAAATATAAATTTCTTCAAGTCAAACCGACTGATAGAGAAAAGTTGGTTTTAATAGTTGTGCACCCTTAAATAAAGCATTAAACGACTTTCTTGACATCATATCGTGTGCGCATCATATACCGAAGTTTAAGCAATCCATAAAGCCATTATGAGAATCAGAATGATATTTAGATTTCTCCTTCCTCTAAAGGACTGTTTTAAAAAGATGTCCTAATATTAACACATCACTTATTTGAAACAAATAAGTACCTTAAAACATCTATTAGCATTCTCTAAAGGATTGTTTTCTTCCAATTTTTGACTTAACTATAGTAACCTGTTCTTAAATTAGCCGAGACGCTGTAGCAAATAAATAATGCAACGAAATTTCCATTGGCAATCTCTTATTAATGTTCTGTTTAATTAATAGAACTTCCAGACACTCTAGAAATAGCGCTTTTCAGCATTAATGCAACGGAAATCCAGCAAACTGACACTGTACGTTTAGCAACATAGCTTAGGATGCTTGTAAATCTCTTGTAGTGACATTTTGACCAGGAGTTTGTGCTAAGCTCTCGTACAAGATAATCCCGTCATTAGTATTTGTCCTGCTGAAATAATTGATCGGTTGTACGGCTGTCTCAAAGTATTGCCACCTTCTAAAATATATATAACCATCTTGACAATTTTAAATTTAATTTTGTTAACAAGTACTATTTGTATACACGTGGATGGTCGTATATGTAAGGGTGTGTAAATTCATATTTGGCATATACAAATATGAGTATACGGGTTCCAGGAAACTGCTCCAAAAAAGAGAGTTCCGCATAGTGTTTATCTCATTCCACGATCTCGTGCAAGCAGAGTAGCTTAACCGAATGGCAAGAAAAAGTTATAACAGCCAATCGCCCCTAATTACCTAATTGAAAATTTCTATATACATTTCAAGCTTTTTTTATGAAATTTAACTCAGCCAGTTCTAAGAAGGTTCATACTTATGTTACAAACAAGTACTTGTGCTCTAAAATATCATTGTAAAGGCCTTTGAGCAGATAAGCCCTATTATATTTCTTATAATATTTACAGTTTGTTCTAACAAGGCAATTGTACTATTTTGATTTCTGAATCTTGATTTATTATGTAAAAGAAATTATTGTTTATATAGAAATTCATAATTTGTTATAAAACAATCTTCTAGTCTCATTTAAAAATTGCATTGTTATTTTCGTAATTTGAAGATTTCCTCAGCAATCGACACTGCTATCAGAAATTCATGATTTGGCTCATCCAGACACACAATAGTTAATTTTGAATTACTTTGTTTGTATACTCTTTCTAGAAGAAATTTTCGGTTAGATATGAATGGATGAGGGTTTCTTCTTTTTATTGGCCTTTACTCTAGATATTTACCTAGACCGAGCTTCATAATCTTTAAGGATTGCGAAATGAATAGCGTCGGAGGCTGACTCCAATGCAAGCTATTATTAGGGGGGTTAGTCACACAACTGTAACCGTCTGATTTTGCCACTATAAAACATTTTAAATTTTATTTTATATGCTGCAATTAGCAACAAATGATTCTATATTTTGTGATAAGAATTATTGATAACATCTTCGGGGAATGAATTTTAAATTCATTTGTTCGAGTTGTTGACAATAAGCTTAAGGTTGCAGCATTTATTAATGTAAATTAATTTTATTCTACATACAGGTTAATGATATATATGTACTAGCTTTTATAACACTGTTGTGGACTTAAGTAGCTATTTTGATCATCCCTTTCTCTTATGTGGTCCTCAGGCACTTTGTGACTATATTTATTTTAGTTGATAATCTGTGGCTCGCTTAGGCTTGATCAAACAACTAAAATAAGATATTATGTTATTAGTCTAACTTTGCTTATTTATATTACATTAATTATGTTTGCTTGCCGTTCTGTATTTTTAAGAATTGGGCTAATAAAACCTACTTTTAAGCCTCGTTAGATCCGTCAAATTCATAGTCTACTTTCGGTTTGAATATTTCACTTCTAATCTCAGGCTGATAACTTTTTGGGGGCACTGATTTGCATCACTTCTAATCTCAGACTGATACCTTTTTGGGACCACTGATTTGCTTTGATATCCTCATATTTATCTTTTAACGCGGCATGTTGCAATTTTTGTAATATTCGGTTGGTAGCGCTGAATAGTAGTAATGGGCTATTTTCCCATAATTGTTGCTGTCGATTTGGATTTTTAAAGGTTTATTATTTCGTATAGGAATATTTTCTAGTATTTATTGAAATATTTAATTTAAGCTAATTAATTGTGGCTTCCTCCGTCGTTTTACAACCATAATAAGCGAGAACTAAGTCTTTGTTGCCTTAGAATTATTCCTCGTACCGAGTCGTTAGGCATTTCTCGGCACTAGCACTTTTTCTGATTCGATGCTTTATTTTCTAATCTCGTGGAAGTGGCAAAGACAAATTGACTGAAACCGATGCCTCGTTCGTTTAGAAATACCCATAAGTGATAGAGGAAGCGTTCTGATATTAGTGCAGTCATAGAGGACTCAACTTTTGTATTGTGTTAATATTACCCTTCTAGGGGATCTGTGAGTGAGTCCCTAATTAGTGCTTGACACTACCAGGTTATTGGGATATTCGTACTGCACTAGAGGCTTTCCGAGCTCATCTTACAAAACCGAGGCAGTTGATCCTCCAGCAACCCTCCAACTCGAAAGAGGGTTGCAAGCCATTGCAAGTTTTATCACCGGGCTACCCCACTGCCAGTTTTACCACCGGGGCTATCGAGTGCCATTTCATATTTCATCTCCAAGCTATCCCACTGCGAGTTTACCACCGGGGCTAGAAGCCAGTACCTGATTTTTGCTACAGGTGGCCGGCGTCTCCACCAGAGGTACTTCTTTTTACCTCAACTGCTGAGTTTGACGCCTTTTTATCAGCGACATTCAACCGGATCTAACGTGGTATCGTTACTATTATTATCTTTTTATTTTATTATTATGATTTTAGCTCTGTTGATCGTGCCTTAAGATAGCTTGCATAATTTTATTACATCATTTATGTTTCTTGCCGATTGATAATCGTTTTTAATATTTAAATATAAATTTAGCATTGTCGGCCAAGCTTTAAGATTGATTAATTTATTTTATTCATTTGTGTATCTGGTCGATTAATATAATTATTGTGGCCTTTTATCAATTGACATTATTATTGCTACATTTATAATTGGTGCAGCTACTAGCTGACGCATACATTTACGTAATAATCTTAGGTAAACCAAAGTGATCACTTCGGATTGTAGTATTTAGAGCTTTTAGGTGTAAGGTATACTGTATTGAGTTTACCAACAGAATTGGTCTCAGTACAATCGTCATATTCTACCCTCATTATTCATTACCTAATAGTTTTTTGGTCATTCCTTTGCTTTAAATTGCTTTTAAATTTCACTGTAAGATTGTTGCTGTTTAAATTTAAAAAAAAAAACAGAAACCAATAGATTGATCCATAAGTTTATAATGTTTTTTTTTAAAGTAAGATTGTGTTTTCTTGTTTGATAAGCATGCCGTTGTTTTAATTAAAATCTTTACTTACTTACCTTTTAACTATAATAAGAAAATCGTATTGCACAGCACAGGTTGATTCTATTCTCACACCCAGGCTTTTCACAAAAGAAATGATGCCTCGGATCAAGAGGATGGTACTTAAAAGAAGGAGCCTCCACATTAACAGCTCAGAGTTTACAACTTTAAATTGTTATCGCTTAAATACTTTACTACAATTTTAATGATGTCAACTTTACGGTTATATAACAAAGTGAACAACGATATTGGAGTTATGACATTATTTTTCACCAGTATTTTATATACATTTGGTCTGGTATTTTTACACTCGAATAGAAGATGGGGTAAGGTTCCCAACTGCCCACACTCAGATTCCGGGGTATTCCTGACACCCAGTCTGTGCAGATGTGGTTGGTACGTAGTCTAATTATCCTAGTTATATAACGTATACCTAGAAACTCCGACTCAAAAAACCATATTCTTCAAGGAAAACCATCAATTAGAGCTGAATATCTCTAGCCTCTACTACTCAATGTATCCAGCTAAAAGCTGATCCAGCTCAGACAATGGTTTGCTTTTATATTGGGGATGTAATAATTTTTGTCCAACTGTATAGGATAAGGTATCCTTAGGATTCTCCCTAAATTGGCCAGTTGGTCTGCTTTCTCGTTTCCCTTTTACCTGCATGTCCCGAAATCCAACATACCCTGATATTAAATTCGTTTGCATTCGATTCTATTATAATTTGTTTGGTTAGAAATGATATATGATCTAGATCCTTAGTTCCTTTATTATTTGAGATTTTTTTATTGCACTAAGAAAATCAGTAAATATAATGCCTTTCGAATATCTTTTTCGAGGCATAAGGTTACCACGTTTTGGATTGCTGTACAGAATATAGTATAGTCTGGAAAAACTGTACCCAATATTTGAGCAGTAATTCCCGAATCCAGCTTCATTAGGCAATATTGGTCTATGTATCTATTCCTCATTTCCAGAAATGTTTGTGAAATATCATATTCATTTTTGTTTTAATTTAGGTCTACTACTGGTATTTTCTATATATACAAAGGCAATGCTTCATGTTTTTGTATGTCTTCTTCATACTGAAGGATTTCATGCTTTACCATTACACAATATGGAAGTTCTCTATGCCGTGGACAAATAGATGAGGTTGACGAGCTTCTCTGATAAAAACATAAAAATACCGTGCAACACAGGCAAAATGCCTGTCATACAAAATGTCAGCTTAGCAAATGAAATGGGACATACGGCATCAGTGATAGGGCCATACAATATAAGAAGATCTTAGATACATTGTTTTCTTAAATCATTAACTGAGGTTTTATTTGGATCGTTAACTAACCCGATGAGAAGTCAAGCGCTGATACTTGAGTGGCATGCCTCCTACATCATTTAGAATAACAAAGCTGTCAATGTCTTTTTTACTCAATGTAAACTATTTATGAATTAAGAGTACCTACAGTTAAGTATCTATTTATCCCACTATTAAGTTAAGATAAATGAGATATAGTGAACTAACCAATGCCAGTAAAGAAATCCTCGGAGCAACGCCCTCTGAATTATAAGGCCGTGAAACTAAGAAAAGCAGTAGCCAAGATGGCCGCCTCTGTTGGGACTGAAACTAAGTACTGCAAAGTATATATTTCGAGTTTGTAATATAAAATATGATTAAAACTCTGAGATTTTTGCATTTGCAGTGAACAATTTATACAAAGCAGGTAATTTATTGTGTTATTGGCAAGGACATTGCCCTGTGTTCATGAAAATAGACTCTTCATCCTATAATACTACATTACACTTCGTAATTATTTTACATTATACACTTAAATGCTTACAGTTTATAGTTATGTACTGATTGCTCTGGTACAAGGTGTGTTTCCACAAATATCCATTATAATTTCAGAGCTGATAATACCTAGAAATATTTAAAATAGCTGAAACTTTAATTATCACATACTGTCTGCCTGAACTAAACAAACAAAACCTTGTGTGGCTTTATAATAATAATGCCTACTTACCCATGTAATTTCACTGGCTTTTGTTTGACTACATATAATACGTTTTTGGTAACATGGTAACCACAGATATTTTTAGGCTACAGCCAGACAGCATCAGAGGTTTGATTTTAAGACCTCGGTTTTACTTAGGATACCTAAACACTTTTTATTTATAGCATTATTGAATATTGATTAGGGTTTGTTGGGTGGTTTTAGGTATGTGTTTTGATAATTAAAGTATGTTTAAGCTTTAGTTTAAGTTCAGTCGCTTAGTTGAGAACATTGACTTTAAATAATTGTGTATAATAGTGTTGAGTAAATCGAAAACATGCTGTTAACCTGTTGTGCTCCCTAACCCTTTGTGGCCTGAATTTTTTTACATTTTTTCAAAAGTGTTATTTTTGAAGATTTTTTAAAATTTACTATTTAAATGGGCAAATAAAACTTATATATAACTCAAAAAACAGGTTTTATTATATAGAAAAAACACAAAGATGTGGTTCCACTATGAAACCACTAGGAACTTAAGTGAGTGAATAATTTTTTATGGAATGCGTAAAAACAATTGGATTTATCAGTTAAACAAAGTCCAACTTGACACGTATTGCAAATCCATCTAGTACGATGTGGTTTTGATCTGGTACTGCAATGTGCACAGCGAACCTTCTGCCCATGAACGGGTAAATGTGCAACTTTATCGTATCTTACTTCTGCGGGAACTGTTACTTTAAATTTGTTTACGGGTGAGTTTGAACTTTTTCGACCTCTTTGTGGAGTTTCTGGATCTGCTTCTATGAGACCACCAGCCACAGGTAAGCGAAATTCTTTTAAAGTAATAGATTTGCAATCCGGTGTACGATTTTTAAAAATAATGTATGCGTTGACAATGGTAAGATCTAGAAAGTGCCAAAAGAGACGATGCCACCACTTTCTAGACTTACGGTCAATTCTATATGTAGCAATGTGCATATCTGATTTATCGACATAATTCATATGCACGTTATAGTCTTTTACTAATTGAAAACAGGAAACTTCCACTGAGGTTCCATCTTTCTGTTTTCTTAAAATAGTCGTTACATCGTCGGAATTATGGAAATTACTTACAAATCGAACTGATCTTGAGTCCATCCATTTGAGATAGAGTATGCCCTCTTTTGTGATTCTCCAATCCGTATCTCCTCTTTTCATGACCTTGTCGTCTTTTAAATCTTTTGGTTCCAATTTTCTTCCCTTTCTGATGGTCCCACAAGCATAAATGTTATCTTTTAGTAATTCTTTTTGTAGTTTGACATCACTAAAATAATTATCAAAAAATATCCTGTGGTAGTTTCCTACCAAAGAACGGGTTAAATCTTTGACAACTCTTGAGCCAAGATTTCGCTCAACGGTTTTAATTTTACCCGCATAAACTTGAAATTGTGACACAAAAGCCGATTGTTCGGCCCTTATCCAAATTTTATATCCCCGCTTTATAGGTTTCATTGGTAAGTATTGGCGAAAACTTATTCGTCCTTTAAATTTTACCATTGATTCG
>JAEQML010051111.1:0-46142 GCA_016904865.1 Pissodes strobi
TTTATTCATTTATATACCATAGCGCAAAGAAAGATTGTGTGTAAAGATTAAAATGTAACATGAACTTGCCATTAAGCCTTATATATGCGAACCTTGAAATATTGTATACCAGAGGCAAACAGAAGAGAAACAAATAAGGTAAACCTTATAAATGGAAAATATGTAAAAAAGAACAAACGACATCGGGAGGTAAACTTTCGAAGTAATATTTGAAGCCTATTTACTTGCCATTGTGCATGGAATAATACAGTCACAGAACTGATAAGAGAGATAAAGATGATATTTACTCATATTTGTTAAATTTTTAAATATTTATGACTGGCATTTAAAGTAATAATAATGTCATGGGTAATTCGTTAATATCTTGTTAGCTACAAGATTAAAAACAAACCGTCAATACTAAAGTTTCATAGTTTTCCAAGGCACATATTTTAAAATTATTTTGAACTATGTGATTAATATATGTTATGCTATACTGCCACAATTGAAGTTCTTAGAGTCGATATATCCATCTCTTGATAACTCTACCAATGGGCATCCTTGTTGGAACAATTATCTTCTTGATAAAATTACCAAGAGTATAAGTTAAAAATAATTTTAAAGTATGATCCTTTGAAACTATGAAACTTTTGTATTTACGCTTCTCCGAAGTACCAAGCTTCTCAACAGATTTTATTTAGATTTATTCTCAAAACTAGTTACTTCATTTTAGGCCACTACTAGTTCTCTTTAATAATCAAATAGATAACTTATTTTATAGAAAAACTGCCTCTCGATCGATAACTTCTCGCTTGTTCGTTTACATATTCTCCAAGTGTATCTAAAAAATATAGGAAGCCCTTATTTTCGAAATTATATACATTGAAATAATCGCAGCGGCAACTAATTCGTGCAAACATCGAGAAATAATGGTTTAATTATTTTCTGGGAATTGTAAATCTGTCTTGGTGTTAATAAAAACATTGAGATTTAGTTCTTTCATTTTTGTCAGGTTTTATGGGCAAATTGAAGAAAAACAGAAATAGTTTTTTATGTAAAATCATGCAGCTTATTTGAGAGTTCAAGAGACAAACATCAAAATCTGAGAATCTCAAAAATTGCCTTCTTGTATAACATTTTGATACATTTAGAAAATTTAGGGTCTGGCGATTTGACTAGATCTTATACAGTGTGACAAAGATGGACTATTTTGAATATTGGCATTATTAGTGATTATTTACAGAAATAAACGTCAATTTTATTTTCTTGTTGCCACTTTTAGGAAACATTTAAAATGGAATAATTACTTCTATACAGATTTTTTTATTCTGATTTACCTTTTCAAATTTTTTAAAATTTTTTTCTTAAATATATTGGTACGTAATTGTAAATTTGATTATCAGGATACAAAATTAATATTTTACCAAAATTACTTTTATTTTAATAAACTTTATTGTCCTTTGTAGCATAATGTAATGAACTGACATTTTTACTTACTAAATTTTAATACTTTTGAAATTTTCTTTAATTATTACGGAATGAATTAACTTGCATATTTTTACTTTATATACATTTTTCACATCAAATATCCTTTTGGTTTGAATATATTTACTATTGGTTCCACGTAGGGCAATTTAAAAGTACATTTTATAATTTTGCTTCGAAACTTATTTAATGGCTTTAACTAATATATCAGTAACAGTAACAAAGACAAATAAAAAGAGGAGTAAATAAATATAAAAAATTATTGCTAATATAAAAGATGATTTTGTTTTCAATTTTGAATTTTTTTTTCTTAAATTTATTGATGCATCATTGTAAATTTGATTATCAGGATATAAAATGAATATTTTACCAAAATTAATTTTTATTTTAATTGTCTTTATTATCCTTTGTAGGGTAATTTGATGAATTGCATTTTTAATTACTAAATTTTAATACTTTTCTATATGTATTATGGAATGAATGAATTTGCATATTTTTACTTTATAAAAATTTTTAATATCAAATATCCTTTTGGTTTGTATATATTTAGTGTTGGTCCACGTAGGGCAATTTAAAAATACATTTTATAATTTTATTTCGAAGCTTTTTTAATGGCTCTAACTAATACATCAATTGCAGTAACAAAAGAGAATAAAAAGAGGGGTAAATAAATATAAAAAACAGTTAATATAAAAAGAGATGATTTTGGAGCTTCCATTTAAAAAAAAAAATGTTTTCTTAAATTTATTGATGCGTCATTGGAAATTTGATTATCAGGATATGAAATGAATATTTTACCAAAATTAATTTTTGTTTTAATTATCTCTATTGTCCTTTGTAGGGTAATGTGATGAACTGATATTTAAATTACTAAACTTTAATATTTTTCTTTATTTATTACGGAATGAATGAGTTTTCATATTTTTCCTTCATATACATTTTTAATATCGAATATCCTTTTGATTTGTATACAGGGTGTCTCAAGGTGGATGGTAACTTAGACCTTAGACGTTTATCGAAAACCACTAAACGGGGTCATTCTGAAAATTTAGTTGTTTACATAAACGCATATGCTCTACCTTGCCAAGATATTTTCGACAATGCAGTGTTGCCGCTTCTACTAAAAAGTAGTAGCAACTGTAAAATTTTAAATGGAACACCCTGTATATTGTTGCATATTTGGATTTTGCGGAGAATTCTAGACATATTTCATAAATAATGCCCTATGCCTGCTACTGTTTTTGAAATATTGACAGTCGAAAATCGACCATTTACCAAGTTTGAGAGCCTGTAAAATCTAAACGGCTAAAGATAGAGCAAAATGGTTTGCACTTTCCAATCGTGGTTTTTCATAAGCTATCGTTTGACACTAACTTAATATTTAACCATAGATTAAAAAATTCCGGTTAAATTTTACCTCTGGTTAAATCTAACGTTAGTGTCAAACGATAGCTTATAAAAACCCAAGATAGGAAAGTGCAAACCGTTTGGCTTTGTCTTTAGTTATTTAGATTTTACAGGCTCTCAAACTTGATAAATGGTCGATTTCCAACTGTCAATATTTCGAAAACTCTAGCAGATATAGGTATAGGACATTATTCATGAAATATGTCTAGAACTCTCCGAAAAATCCAAATATGCAATAATATACAGGGCGTTCTATTTAAAATTTTACAGTTGCTACTACTATTTAGTACACACAACACTCCATTGTCGAAAATATTTTTGCAAGGAAGAGCATATCCGTTTATGTCAATGACCAAATTTTTAGAATGATCCGTCGAGTGTTCGCGAGAAACGCCTAAGGTACCATCCACCGTAAGACTTTACTTTAGTAGTAGTAGTAGTAGTGTATATTATAATTTTATTTTGAAGCTTTTTTAATGGTTATAACTAATTCCCAAACAAATATTAAATACTGAAATTTGGTATGTACCTATTAATGCGTAATAAAGATATTTTAACAAATTTAGGGAAAAAAAAAACAAAGTAATGTATTACATATTCTGTATGTTTTCTCTAGCTTAAATTTTCTTCAATATACTATACAAATTTACGAAAAGAGAATAAGTTATATTTTTATGAGTTGTGTGTTTTTAGTGATTCACATTTAATTTAGAGATAGTTAATCAAATCTAAGTTAGTTGAAATATAGTATTTGAATCGTTAGTGAATGCTAAGATGAATCAGTATTAAAAGCATGAAGCTCATAAGCCATCACTATAAGAGATAGAAGAACAGTTAAATGGGGAATGTTTTTGAAAATAATATTAGTACTTTAATAACGGTTTGGGAGCGGATTTAGCTGTTTAAGTTGATAAAAAATTAAAATGTTGCGGTTTAGAAAAATCTCTTGTCACTTTTTTAGTGTCAAGGTTTCACTTTTCTGCAACCATCGTCAACTTCTTTATTCCGTATAGCTGCCATCTTAGATTTTACATAGCAAAAAATTTAAATTTAGACACAAAACACAAACAGTATTATTTTTCAACAACGTTGACAACGTCGCACACTAGTATGTTTGCATATATATGAGGGAGATTGATATGGTTGGGATCCTGGGGAATGATTAATATAATTTCAATATGTTTGTGTATATTTAAAGATCCATCATCCATTGATTGTCATTGTCATTCGTGAAGTATGAGTTAGTCCTACCAGACCGTAATAATACACTGAAGTACGCCTCTTTGGAAATTTACTGCAACTGGGACATATTCCAGTCAGTATTAGAGATAAAATTCTTATGGTTAATAGGCATGAGTTTAAGTTGACTAATGGACTCAGATTTCTACTATCAAAGAGCCTAACACTAAATAATTAACAAGATGCCTTGGCATATAAACGAAATTCTCGAACTGACAAACACACATAAGAGATATTTTAATAGGACTTGTAAATGCCAGCAAACATTATTTATTTAACAAGTGCCATTTTTGCACCGCCAGCTTTTCCTTGTCTTCTTCTTTAAGTTCCTTGTCCTCTTCGAACGTTGGCAATCATCAGCGCTATCTGTTTTTTGTCGACCGCTTTTCTAAAGAGACTTGTCGTAGTCTCACCATACCATTGTCGCAAATTCTTCAGCCACGATATTCTTCGACGACCGGGTCCTTTCTTGCCTTCGATTTTTCCTTCTATTATTAATTTGAGTATGTATCTATTTTCCATTTCTGAGAATGTGTCCAAAGTTCCAAAGTACTCCAGTGTGAGCATGACTTCGAGATCCTTTGACATTCTTGCAAGTACATCTACATTGCGCACTCTGTCCATCCAGGATATTTTCAACAACCACCGGTTCGTCCACATTTCCAAAGCTTCCAGCTTTTTCGCATGTCTTCTATCAGAGTCCACTCCTCAATTCCATAATAGAGAATACTGAGGACATACTTCGGCAACACAACACGGACTTCATTTTTACAAATGATGATCTGGCTTGTTCAATTCAAACACGAACCTCCTGCATATTGCCCCAGTTCTCGTCAACCTGGCATCCAAGATATTTGTATGACTGAACGCGCTCGATTTGCTGGCTCTGCACCTGCAGAATATTGCATCCAACTTGGTTCTTTCCAAATTCTGCACTACTAGTTGCCACCTGGTCAAGTAGAATCTGAAGACCCCAACGAGTCCGCCATTATAACGGTGTCGTCAGCGTACCTAAGCTTGTTTATGTTTACGTCATTAATGGAAATTCCTCCAGGGCAGCTTTCCAAGGTATTTTCGAATATTTTGTTACGAAAACCGAACTGAGATTCGCTCATAAAGGACTCACATTTTGCATATATTCTCTTATGGATGATCTTTAGGAAAATCTTAAGAAAGTGACTCATCAAGCCGGTAATCGCCACATATTTTGCCGAGCTCTTTTTTGGAAGCGTTACAAATGTTGATTGAAACCAGTCGGAAGAAATGTCGCCCGATCGGTAAACCATATTGAAAAGCTTCACTATCACGTTCAGTGACGCTTCATTCTTTAAGATTTTAATGACTTTCGAGTAGATTCCATCTGGACCTGCAGCTTTTCTATTTTTTGATACCGAGACTGCATGCTGGACTTCTTCCCTAGTTATATCAAGCCCTTGGAAGGAGTGTCCGATCTTTCATCTTGAAAAGGGATTTTGATATAGCTACACCACTGTTCTGCTTTGTGGTTAACATCAAGAATTATTTCATCTTCACTGTCCAAGAGAATGCCAGTTTGTCGAGGTTTGTATACATCACCAGCTTCCCTAATTTTCTTGTGCATATTAAAAGTGTCATATTTAGCCTCCAGAACTTCGATTTCGCAACATTGCTCATTAAGCCAATTTTCTTTGGCCATTCTAATTTTGTTCCTTATTACACGATTCATCTGGTGGTATTCTGGATGACCTTTTTTTCAGACGTCTTTCTTCCATTAAATAAAGAATTTCATCAGTCATCCAAACTTTTTTTTTTTATCTTAATATCGTTTGAAGATAATTTCAAGCTTGCGTTTGTGAAAGCTTCCTTGATGTTGGTCCAAACAGTCTCCGCATCGGAATTCTCCACAATGCATGCTTACTTTGCTTAGTACACAATTTAGTTCGTTTCTGACCTCAGCTAGCGTTTCTAAGTTGCTCAGTCCTGTCAGATCTGGTTTAGGGCAGTTTCCTTTTACTGTACACTTTTTTAGAGTTAACTGAATATTTGCTACAAACGGATTGTGATCAGAATTTATGTCTGCGCAAGGGTAAGCTTTTACCGATTTAATGCAATTTCTGTATCGTTTATTTATCAATACCAAGTCTATTTGGTTTTTGACTATCCTCTCTGGCGTATGGGCGTTAGAAGTCCAAGTGTCTGGGTGAAAGCTTAAAGAAAGTGTTCGAGACAATAAACCCCAGTTCTTGACAAAACTGGAACAGTCGGTCGCCACGTTCATTCGCAACACCCAATCCACATCCACGAACTATGTTCTCTCTGGCACCGCTACCAAACTTTGCATTAAAATCGCCCATAATAATCGTGATTTCCGACATTTTAGTGAGATTTAAGGCGGTTTGGAGTTGTTCGTAAAAGGCTTCAACAACTTCGTCTGAGTGATCGCTCGTTGGTGCATATATCTGGATAATGTTGACATTATATGGCTTGGAACTGAGCTGCAAGAATGCCACTCTATCAGAAACTGGGACAAAAGATTTTACTGTTTTTTGCACTTCTGTATTTACTATGAGCGCCACACCGTTGCGTGGGAGTGATTGACCTCGTCATCACCAGCATAGTAGATATAATGGTCGTCGATGTGACATTCTCCAGAATTAGGCCATCTCATTTCGCTGACCCCTAAAATCTCCCTGGTGGAGTTGTGGATTTTACCAGCTTGATACGTACTTCATTCATTATCAGGGAATACTAAGATGAATCAGTACTAAAAGTGTGAAGCTCATAAGCCATCACTATAAGAGATAGAATAACGGTTAATGGGGAAGATTTCGGAAAATAATATCAGTAATTTAATGACGCATTGGGAGCGAATTTAGCTGTTTAGGTTTCTGAGATTCTAAAAAATCTCTTGAAATTTTTTTATATATAAGAATACTTAAATGCGGTAAAAAATAGCTTCATTTTTTACAAGGAATATCCTTATCTAGACCAACTCCAGTTACAAGGTTTCAATTTTGTGGAACCATCAACAACTTCCTTATTCCTTATAGTTGCCATATTCGATTTTACATAGCAAAGAAACTAAATTTAGGCGAAAGGCACAAACGATATTAATTTTTTATAATTTTGACAACATCGCAGACTAAACCCCTGTAAAATATTATTTATTTAACGAGTGCCATTTTTGCACCGCCAACTTTTCTTTATCAGTGAATACTACGATAAATAAATACTAAAAGCATAAAGCTCAAAAGCCATTACTCACTTAAATTTAAAAATTAAATTAATAACACACGAGTTAGTTTTGTTTCTAAATGTAAACATGCTCTTAGCATTCATCTCTTATTATCAATGCTTTTTTCAAAGCAGGTTAAATCAAATATTGGGGTCGTATGGAAAAATAAATCTATGATGGTTCTGCAAAACCGAAACGTTGACACTGAAATCTGACGGGATCGACGTATTCTACATGAAAGCTTAATTTAGAATTTTTATCGATAGAGAAGATACCAGAGGTTTTCTAAAATGCAACACTATGTTGTTGTTAGAGAATGGCCTAAGAGTTTTCTAACTTTTATACAGAATGCTTTTTGAGAATTCATTATAGTCATCACTAATAACACATTGAATAAGATATAAATTAGGCCTTAAAACGTTATTTGCTTAAAAAGAACATATTGATTTATAATATATAAATAGTTTACAAACAGCTAATAAACTTTCGCTCTTGCACATTGTTCCAGAATATCAGAATATGCAGTATCAAAAGCCTTACGCAAATCTAGAGGTAATAAAGCACATACTATATTTTGATCAAAATTCAAGATTGGCTTATAATTCTAGACTTTGTTCTGGTGAGAGTAAAGGATATATTATATGATCAATTTCAAAAATTTTAAGCACAATTAAAGAGTTAAAAAACGCAATTACCACTCGTACAGCTTTTTAAAAGAAATGCAGTCGTCTTAGAGGTACTTAGAGAACACCCAACATCATATAAATTATTTAAAGTTCAAATGCTGCGAAACTCGTTAAAAGAAATTAATATTTTAACACAACTTTAACATTTTTCATTTTTAACGTGTAAGAATGTATGAAATACCCAGAAACTATTCAAAATGTTCAAGCAGAATTAGGCAGCGAATTTTATAACAATGCCATTTTCGAACCATGTATCGTTGAACTAAATAAGCTGCACGATTGAACTTACTATTTCATTAATACTGTATTGTAATGAACTCGTGAATTTGTAATGATCGCACAATGCATTAACAGCGAATGAATGGGATGGTATGAAATGAATGACGCAGGGTATTGGAGAGCCAATTTTGAAAAACTACCTAAAGGATTAAATTTTCTACCCATGCATTCATATCATTTGATTTTTCGAAATAATTCCATAAAATTGGGAAGGTGCAAACGTATAAACATTTTGTATTAATTAGTAATATATAATAGCCTTAATCAAAGAAAATATCAATTAGTATTACATGTGTGTTTGTTTATTTTTTATTGATGTTTAAATTTTCGGACTGGATCAACAAAAACTTTGCACCTGAATTTTTAGTATCTAAAATGAAAATATTATCGTTTGTACCGATTCTACCATAGAATACACGATTTTGATTTTTCTAAAAATTAACCTTTCATTTGACGCAAATCTGAGCTGATGAAATTGGACACATATATTCACCATAGAAGAAACATTGCTTAAATGACAATCTAATAAGATTAGAGTTGATGTTTAAGCAAACACTTATTTCCAATTTACTCGATTACTATTCGAACTCTCATTTCCTTATGGATGAAAATATCGATGCAAAATTTGGATCATAAAGTACTTGACGAAATCTTCAAAAAAAAGCACCGCACAACATGTCTCCCTTATTTCAATTTTGGGGGTTGTCCTTCTCCCCACTAGGGGATTGAAGCTACGTAGATAAAAAAGGTGAAACATATTTCCCCCTCGAATCAAAAATCGACGGATCCGAGCGTTTTTCCACATTAGCATTTTAAATACTGAAAATCGAGGTGCAAAGTTTTCGTTGGGACATCCTGGCCTAGATCACTTTTAGAGATTTTATTTATTTATCAAATTCTTTTACTTCCCAAAATTATCGATTGACGTTTTAAGGTCCAAGATCAAAAAAACAAAAAAGTCACTCTTGGAATTGCATTCAAAGATTATCAAGGGTCAAGCTTCACGTCAAACAGAACCAATTCGGTTAAATAACATGGACAATCAACATTTAACACCAAAGACTTACAATTATCTTTTTCCACGGATCGAGCTATTTTCAAATGAAAAAAATAGCGCAGTAATTTGTTACGTAAATATGTACAAATAGCTAATCAATAAAAATATTTTGTAGTTTCGACAGTTTCAACCGTACAACAAAATTTTGCACAATAATAATATATATTTTAATAAAAATATTAAAATCTGTTTTTATTAGAACTTAGTAAATCATACTTTATGAAGGATTGAAGCTATTAATTTTACCTGACAACAATGTATGCAAAATTTCATACATTGTACGGTTGATCCTTGGTCTATGTTTTGTAAAAATATTTCAATGGTATTTAAATTCGCCCAAGTCAGGAAAAAGCATGAAAAGTCTTATCAGGCGTCACGAAAGCCAGTCATAAAAACTAATCATAGAGCCCGAAACCCTTGGATTTGCATGTATCAGCATGTTACGACCAGAAGCGATTTGTCTTTTCATACTTTTTGAGGACCGAGTATTTGAGTGCAAATAAAAATGGCATGCACGTTAAATAATATTGAACATGTTTGTTCTAAAATGGGTGCGATTTGATATAAAATTATTATTTTAATATATCAACGTACCTTTTCAAAATGGGAAATTTGAACTTAAGGCAACCCGTTTTAGTACAATATTTGCAAAATAATTAAACTAAAATTTAAACGCCTCACTTTATATTAAAAATTAGAAATATGCAAATAAAATAACTTGAAGAAGATGATGTCTTAAGATTGAATACGTTTTAATTACATTAAAATAATCTTTTTTAATGGACAGGAGCGGTAAGTTTTGTTTTTGGTTTCAAGCCAAGCTAACAAGAACAAACCTCACTGACCCACACTTAAAAGAGCTCATCCAAACTTATTTAATGAGTTCCAATTATTGAATACACGAAATTTTTTAGTCACAGGCTTTGTAACATCGGTAAGTTGACATAGTTGCACGTAGCCCAAAGAGGGATCAAAGCCTAACAAACCTAGCCAAAAGGAAATCAAATGCATCTAAAAGATTAGATAAAAATGGTACTTTTGGCAACAGTGTCTCCTAAAACAATAACGTTATAGTATCACGTGGCACTGTTGCCAATTTTGAGACTGTTACAGATCTAGTTCGCCTGCTGGGTTAATTTAGCAGTGAAAAAGTGGAAAATTAGTTAATATTATCTCGCTTCCCGATATTGCTAGTTATGTGATTTAATTAGGCACCTTTGGATTTGATGTATTTAGCGTGTCTTCTGCATCTACACTCTATAGTCGAATTGAAACAGACGTCATTATTAACACAGATTTGGCAACGTCGGTTAATTAAGGCTAACTGAGGCTTGTTTATCTTAAATCAATCTGTAAAATTAAACAATAATAATCTAATGGCAACTTTGGCAACAGGGTCACGTAAAAGCAGGCACAACTTAATAAGGCATATATTTTATTTTTAAGGATCCTAACCAGTCCTACCGCCTGACGAGTCCTGGGTTGCGCGCGCATCACAATGTATACGTTTACATTTTTATTTTTCTTCACTTCATGCAATGTCCTCTGCTCGCTTCGCTCGCTCTGGGGCGCCACCAAACAAAAGTAATCCAAACTAACCCAAGGTATGTCCAAAACCAAGAAAAAAACGTGTTACAAACATAACCTTAAAAAAACATGTTTTGCCACTAGAATCGAACCGGGCCGCCGTATCAGAGACACAGAATCTAACCACTGAGCCACGAGGCCCACTGAAAGCAATTCCCTGAACCATAAAGGCATCTATTTGTCAGAAATGTGGTTATAGTAGTAGTAGTAAACTCTCTATTGGATTTTTTCGTGAGAAATTCAGCCAGAAAAGACCCCTATCCGGCTTAGTAAGAGCTGGGGCGACCCATCCCAGATTAGTTACACCTGATGGATAGAGATACTATTTTTAGAGCACCCAGTATGTCGAGTATGTACCCCTGGGGCTCCAACTTGTACATGTACGGCTTGTTTTAAGGGTCGAACACCACCAGCTGGACATTCACACACATTTAAATCTTGTACATGCACGGGGCTCTAACCCCCGGCTGGACGTCCGAATCTTATTCGGGGAATCTACACAGCCCCTGAAAGCCCCATGTGCCCCCAAACTAATATATATGTATATGAAGCTGGAACAAAATGGCCGATACCCGACACGTGCACACTCGACCGAAGACGAATCGGAAGTCAAATGTGGTTATGTCAACATCGTGATGCGCGCGCAGCCCAGGACTCGTCAGGCGGTAGGACTCGTTATGATCCTTAAGAACAAAATATATGCTAATTTTAAGAGTACGCTGCAACGCGACCCTGTTGCCAAGTTTTTGATTATTAGGCTTGATTAGGTTTGGCTATTCTTTGTTATTATCGGCTGATTTAAATAAAAAGCACCTAATTATCCTAAAATATCTTACTCTAACTAACTTGGCAACTATGGATTAGGTCTTTGTCCAGATATTCCAGACAATTTAGGCATTTAAACAGATTTGGCAATATAGGTTAGTTAAACCTTGAAATTTTTATGTCAAATAAGCCCTAAGGAGCAAAAAGGAATCAGAACCAGCTAATATCTCACTGAAAATACTACAATCATATCTATAGATTTGAACAAAAAGTATTAAATGACAGCCTTGGCAACAATGTCACGTCACAGCAGAAACTACTTTAATTATTAAAAGTTTGCTGCTACGCGACACTGCTGCCAAGTTTGTGACTGTTACGTTTGGTTCACCTTGGCTCCTCTTCGCTATTTTGGGTTAATTTTAAATACAAAAAGTTATGAATTAACAATATCCGTAATATAACGATTTGTAGCAAAATGGGATCATGGTCAACCGATATGTCATTCAATTTGTCACATTTGGGCAATTGCATATTTGGCAACAATGTCACTTAACAGCCGCAATCACTTTAATTAATACGAGTGTGCTGTTAGACGACACTGTTGCCAAGTTTGTGATTATTAGGTTTAGTTCGCTTTGATCCCTCTTTGCTATTTTCGGTTCATTTAATCAATGTTTAAGTACGTATGACGATTTAATGCAAAGAGCTGAATATTATAGTAACTTACTATCCGACGTTGCCAAGTCTGTGTTTTGCGATCTAAATTGGTAATTTCGGATTAACTTTAATTGGTCTCCTGTATTTTCCAAGGAACGGATTAAAGCAGATTTAACAACATCGGTCAGATAGAGGCCATATGTTAATTACTGGCTTTTTGCCTCAATTTAACCCTAAATAGCACAAACTGATCAGAACCAACCGACCCAAACTAATTCAAACGGATCAGAAGAATTGAATAATCATTCAATGACAAACTTGGCAACAGTGCCACGTGATAGCTGGCATACCCTTTAATTATTAAGGGGATGTTGCCACGCGACATTGTTGCCAAGTTGGTCATTGTTAGAGCAGAAGGGTTTATTAAAAAAAAAACAGTTAAAACATGGCCTAGACGATCTTAATACTCGATGTTGCCTAGTCTGTGATTTAATTATCTACTATTGCAAATTTGTATTCTATGGTTTTGTTTTGCAGGTCTGGATTGAAGCAGAAGCAAAATTAAAGGCCACGATTATTTAAACAGATTTGACGACCTCGGCTAATTATCCCAAAATAATTCGACGAATCTAAAAAGTAGACAATTGTTTAATAACAACCTTGGCAACAATGTCACGTGAGAGTAGAAGCAGCCTTTAAATGTTAAGGGTATACTGCTACATGACACTGTTGTCATATAGTTTGGATCCCTTTGCTATTTTCGATGATTGAATAAAAAAAGTGAAAATTAACTTATATCTAACCTACTATCCGATATTCGAATATCTGTGAGATTTGGCAAAATTATGCCTGTTTTTATTTGCAGCGTTGGAATGAGATAGCAAAGCAAGCATTGCCATCGCTACAACTGGTTATAAGTTAAGTGTGGACTTTTTGTTTTATTTTGCTATACCATAGCTAGTCAAACTAATTCAAACGAATTTATAAAGCTGAACAACAATCGTTTATTGGTCATATTGGCAACAGTGTCACGTGACAGTAGACATAACCTAAAGTAAATATCACGTGATATTGTTGCCAAGTTCATGATTGCTGGGTTCAGTTCGGTTTGCGTATTTACGAAGCCTCCGTGTTACAGAACGCCCGTTAAATGACGCCGCCTGATTGGCTAACTCCAATCCCGCCCGTCAATGTTGTTTACGTTTGTTCACTACACGCATTTGTATGAGATTTTTCGAGGGAAGCAGGAATGTGAACGCCTGGCTCAGGTGGTAAGGCTCTCGCGTTTAGAATGCGAAGTAATTGCTTCGATGTTCGGCGCTTGCAAGTTTTTTTATTTATTTTTTTTGGCATGCTTTGGGTTAGTTCGGGTTAGTTTTTGTTGAATACAAATGCGTGAAGTAGAAAAACGTACACAATACTGACGGGCCGGGCTAGTGTGACCCACGTGCTTATCTAGCCAATCAGGAGGCGTTATTTAACTGGGACTCTGTAACGCGGAGGCTTCCTAAATACGCGTCCGGTTTGGTTCCTTTTAGCTATTTTAGGTTGTTTCAATATAAATAGTTTAAAATTAGCCTATAACATCACAAGATGTTGCCCCTACCGCATCAGCGGGCTTCAGAGTTGCGCACGCATCACATTGTTGACAAATATTACTATTATTAACTGAAACTAACCAAAACTAACCCAAGACATGCCCAAAATAAAGAAAAAAACTGTTTTCATATAATTTTAAAATTAATAAAAAAAACATGTCTTGCCACTGAAATCGAACCCGAGCCACCGTACTGTAGACTCAGCATCCAACCACTGAGCTACGGACTAGTTGGCAGCGATTGGCTAGACCTTAAGGATATAGTGCTTGTCAACAATGTAATGCGCGCGCATCTCTGAAGCCCGCTGATGCGGTACGGGCAACGTCTTCTTATAACATCCGACTCCCCGATGTTGCCAAGTCTATGATTTTAACACCTAATCTGATAACTAGGGCTAAGCTTTCTTGTTGAAGACATGTATTCAAACATAAGCCATTTGATATTTGGCAACAATTGTGTAGGGATGCTTGACAATCTCGAACCATATTAGAATTTGCACGTTGATTAAATATCAACTAACTCTTCTTCAAGCTAATTTATCATTATTAATAGAAATTTATATCATAAGCAAAGTTTCTCCCGAAAAATACCAACTTGACAGTAACTGCCAAGTTTCCATAGCTCCCTAATACTCACCGCATCCAAGTTGATATCGCCCAAGGCATTCGGCACGCCGTTTGGCATATCCGATGACAAGCTAGAGGGCGCCAGCGTCGTTTCTTGCTTGTCAATGGTCGCGGTTGCCACGTAGTTTGCGGCCGTGGAAGTGGCAGCGCCGTTGTGGGGCTTGGTGGCGTCCAGGAGGACTTTAAGTGACGCGATGGCATGAAGCTGGGTGGCTTTTTCGTCCACTTTACCTAAACACAAGTGGCAAATTTGAAATGTAAAAACTATTATGGAAATATGGAAAACTAACTAATACTTCAATCGCTAATGGAACTAGAGTGTCAATAATTGTCACAGTCTACAGTTGTTTCAACTTAATATACTGTTTTAACATATGCATGCCAATATATACGGGAGGTATATCTGTTGGTTCCAATTTAGTCAGTATGTTGCTAAAGTGCTGTTAATCGAATATTTGCTATATTCTTTCTCAATGGCACAACTGGTTTTCTGTAAAATTCGAATTAGAAGCACCCTAAAGGATGTTGTTATATTTACATTTTTTATGTCTACTTATCTGCATGCACTTGACACTTTACTAAGATGTAATTACATGAAATCAATAATAATAATAATATCTGATTATATTTACTATCTACTTATTGTGCGTTTAATATTAAAAGAAAAATAATTTTTTATTTGCATAATACAATTGTTTGTGGCGGATTTCACGTACTTTGTTTAAACTACAACCAATCAAAAAATTTAATTAAATGCTTTGAGAAATCCTACATGTTGCCAAGTCATATATCTTCCTCGGAATCTGCTGAAAGTTACTGTCCTATATAATATTTTATTTCCATCGTATGCTAACAAAGCCACCGGAAATAAACTAAAGTGTCTACTTCAAAAGCCGTTTCTATTCCAAGAGGCAAGTTTCCTGATAATACGTTTCACGCCACGCCATGGTGTTCACAACCCAGTTTGAGCTTGAGTATTACAAACTATAATATATTGTTAATTAATTTTGGATTTATGGCATCACTTCAGTTTAATACAAATACCAGGCGTACATTCCTTGGATCTTGGATCGGTGCCAGAAGGTTGCGAGCAGCGAATACGTACAGTTTGTCGAGGTTTTATTATACGTTTACCTATTAAAAATGCCTAGGTGAATTTGTATAAACGTTTCAGCATGTAAGGCAATAAAAAATCACGAATTCTTTCAACAACACTAGCCTCTTAATTCTCTTTTATATTCTTTTAAGTTATATGAATAGTTTTATTTAATTGGAATACAAATCTATTTCATTTTATTTCGTAAAACGCGAAAGAGTTGGCGATAGTGTATTTTTGATATATTTTGATGTTTGGCCGTTCATTGACAATTTGACATTTGTTATTGTGTTTGCATTTAAGCGAATAACAGGCGCGTATGCAATTGCCCAATAGGGATGGGCAATTTGGATACTTTTAAGTATCGAATATTTAACCACATGTACCGAACACTCTTTGGATGTTTTCTTGATTCGCTTCTTTTGATATCAGAGATAGTACTTTCTAGCATTTAGATATTGGTGGGGGATATTTGATTATTATCAAACAATATTTCAGGGTATTACGCCAGACAGTGATGCAGCTATGGAGCAAAAAAGCGTTCATTCATCGGCTACTTCATTGGATACTGCATTTAGAGCTTATTCATTAAAATTTTAATATTATAAGGTTAGATCGATAATCGATCGGTTAATCGATAATTAAATGATATTAATGATAATATTTAAAATTGATTTGATTGACAGTGACTCCCTACTGAAACTGCGCATGATCATGCCGGCTAATGTCATCTTGGTGAGGCTGGAAATCGGCAGCGTGGCTGACAGGGGTCAAGTTGACGCATGCGCAATATTCATTTTATACGTACAGGGTGGCCCGTTTATTATGAGATGACACCTTATCTCAGAATCTACGGGGTGTCCCAAAAAAAGTTTATTACAAAAGTTGCTTGAATTTACTTAAACTTTTTAAATATTATATTTTTATATATACAGGATGTTCGTATTTTCGTGAACAAGGATCAACTTTCTTATTTTAAACAAAATGCCCTATATATTAAGGCATTTTTGAATTCCTCGGAAAATTCTAGATATATTTTATATATAACCTATACCTAAGTCTAACCGTTTTTGATATATTTTGAATTTTATGTCAAAAATGACGTTTGCAGGTCTAAACATACCTATCAATTTCTCCTATTGAATGCCTTTATTATTTAATTGGAGTTGGTTTTCTTGTAGAAGGGGATCTACCTTAGTGGTCTGTGTTCGCATTTTTATAACAAATAAATACAGGGTGATCAAAAACTAACATTAAAATTTTTAATAAAAACATCGTAAAAATTCATTTTTTTCAAATGAAGACTCCCTATTTTTTTAAATTTTATCTTATTTAGCATTGAAAATAAGGGCGACTTTGTATAAGGTCGTCCATTCGAAAAACTTGTAGTTTTTGAAATATTGGCAATTTAACATTTTTCTATTGTAAAAATGCTATACGGCTTTTAAGTTTTGTTATTAGTTGGCCATGACGGCGAGGCGTGGCGAAAAAAAAAACACTCGGGCACTACAGAAATGACACTATTTCTTATTACCCCAGACGCTCAAGTTACTAACCTTTCGTGGGGCGCAGCTGTTCTAGCAGATACAACAGTCTTTCTTTTGCATCGTATATGGTAACCATTGACATTAGTAAGATATCGATGATGGTAACCTATAGTGTTAAAATCCCCACCGCATAGGTAGCCGCCTATTTTTAGACCAGCTATCGATATGTCCGCAGTTTGGCAGTTTGTGTTAGAAGGTTTGATGTGCACATGGTAAACATTTATGCATGGTAGATTCTGGCATTGGGCTGGGCAGGCTTCTCTCCATTCCGGTTCCCAGAGGTTTGTAGGGTTGAAATCGGTTGCCGCAGCTCCCTGGCAGTTCGCATAGTGGGTCTCCTGGAACGCAGTCTTCTTCTGTCTAGGTCACGGTATATGGGCAGCTGGGGGTTGTCTTGCATTCTGTTGAATTCTCGAACGAGTACAGATTTGCGTCGGAGGTGAGGCGGTGATATGTGGTTCAGGACAGGTATGGCCACTAATGGTCCTCATTGTTACGTTTAGCTGCACGTCAACTGTGTGCATATGTGCGCTGTTGAGCCAGACAGGGGCGCCATATTCTGAAGCTGAGTAGACTAGTCCTATTGCCGAGGGGTGTAAGGTGTCGGCAGAAGATCCCCGTGAAGTTCCACAGAGCTTGTGTAGGATGTTATTTCTTGTTAGCAGTTTAGCAGCAGTGTGTTCTAGGTGCTTTATGTAGTATAGCGTTCTGTCGAGGGTGGTTCCGAGGTATTTTGGGACAAGTTGTGGTTGAGAAGGTTGTCTTCGAAGTAAACCTGTAGCTCCTTATTCAAAGTGTTTATTGCACAGGTGGACGCAGGACGCAGGACGTTTCGGTCTTTGTGGGGTTGGGTTTCAATCTCCACTTGCGGAAGTAAGCTCCCAGTGTTCTTAGGTCGGATGGTAGGGTGGCTTCAGTTTCATCGAACGCTTGGTGCCTTGTCGCTATAACCCATTCATCTGCATATCCGAATTTTCTAGATTTTGTATCAGGCATATCGGATATATATATATATATATATAAGTTGAAAAGCAGTGGGGCAAGCACTGGTCCCTGCGGCAGTTCATCGTTCAGTGTCTTTGTGGAACTTATTATTGGTTGTGCAGTATTACTTGAAAAGTTCTATTTGCAAGCATGTTGTCGCTAAGTCGAATGGTCTTTGAGCATGGTATTATTTGTATAAGCTTGTACAGGAGGCCGTGTCTCTACACAGTGTCGTAGGCCGCAGACAGGTCTATGAAAGCGGCCGATGTTTTTTCAATTTTCTAAGAAATCCTGTTCTATGTATGTTGTTGGTGTCAGCACAGCCTGCTCAATAGGGATTCGTTCAAGTATTGTGATCCCTATTCTATTAAAAATTACCCATTCTAGGAGTTTGTATATTACGCTAATTAAAGCGATGGAACGGTAGCTTTTTGGTTGGTCACTCGGTTTGCCTGGCTTCTGCCAAAGAATATTATTCTTTGCTTCTGTATGGCAATGGTTTTTGACCTTTTCATTACATGTGGGATTTTCCCCTTTTCCATTATGACCGTGAGAAATATGGCTAGCCATTTCTTGGTACATTTTCCACAGTTGAGAAGAAATTCTGGGTGGATTCCATCTGGTCCTGGGGACTTCCCGGCATTTACGTTTTCCAGAGCTTCCGTTATCTCAGCAGTGGTAAATTCGGTCGGTCCTTCGCACTTTAACACAATAGGTTACCATATACGATGCAAAAGAAAGACTGTTGTATCTGCTAGAACAGCTGCGCCCGATGAAAAGTTAATAACTTAATGGTCCAGGCTGGGGTAATAAGTAGGTGTATTGTCAGACGACAAGAAATAGTGTCATTTCTGTAATAACAAAATTTAAAAGCCGTATAGAATTTTTACAACTGAAAAATGTTAAATTGCCAATATTTCAAAAATTACAAGTTTTTCGAATAGACAACATTATACAAAGTCGCCCTTATTTTTAATGCTAAATAAGATAAAATTTAAAAAATAGGGGGTATCCATTTGAAAAAAATGACTTCTAACGATTTTTTCATTTAAATTATTAATGTTAGTTTTTGAATACCATGTATTTATTTATTATAAAAATGCGAACACAGACTACTAAAGTAAATCCCATACTACAAGGAAACCAATTCCAATTAAATAATAAAGGCTTTCAATAGGCGAAATTGATAGTTATATTTAGACCTGCAAACGTCATTTTTTACATAAAATTGAAAATATGTAAAAAACGGTTAGACTTAGGTATAGGATATTCTGGATATTATATATAAAATATATCTAGAATTTTCTGAGGAATTTAAAAACGCCTTAATATACAGGATATTGTAATTAACATAAGGAAGTTGATACTTGTCCACGAAAATATAATATTTTAAAAGTTTAACTATGCATATGGAATTTGAAGACAATGACCCGAGCTGGTAAAATTCAGAATGCGCTGTTGGAAATGAGAAGATTGAATACAGAGATCATGGAAGTGAGTGAGATGAGATGGCCCGGCTCCGGTTACTGCGACATGAAGACTTATAGAGTGTACTATCCTGGAACAACTAATGGAAGGTACGAACCCGGAGTGGGATTGATTGTCAGAAAGGATGTTGCTAGACACGTCACTAGTTTTGTGCCTATGAACGAAAGAGTCATGCTCCTACAATTGAATACGTCACCAGTGAACACCAACATAATACAAGTATATGCACCTACCACTGATCACAGTGAGGAGGAAGTAGAAGAATTTTACTCTCAGATTAAAGATCTTATAAAGAAACTCCCTAAACAAGAAATCCTTATCTTAATGGGTGACTTCAATGCCAATGTAGGCAAGGGAGGAGAAGGGAAACACATTGGACCTCACGGGCTTGGCATTAGAAACGTAAGGAGGAAAACTCTCTCATTGTATTTGCATCCGAACATGACTTAGTAATAACAAACACCTTCTATGAGTTACCAGACAGACCACTATATACCTGGACTTCTCCCGGAGACGACGGAAAATACCATATCATAGGAAACCAGATAGACTATATATTAATAAATCGGAGATATAGAAACAGCTTCACAAGCCTGAAAACATACCCGGGTGCAGACATACCAATGAAAAATGCCAAGAAATAGAAGATTTGCAAAGCAGATTCGATGAGTTCAATGTACATAGAACGGCGAGAGAAGTTACAGGAAAGTTCAAAAAGAAAAATGTGGGAAAACTTGTAAATGACGCAGGAGAGATGATTGTGGATAAAGAAGATATTAAAAAAACTTGGAAGAAGTATATAGAACAGTTGATTTTTGATGAGAGAGGAGACCCACCCCCTATTCAGGCTGAGTACGGACCTGATATCATGAGAGAAAAAGTTAGAACTGCCATTAATACTCTAAGGGAAGTAAAGGCTCCAGAACCGGATGGAATAAATTCGGAATTCCTCAGGCTTCTTGACGAAGAGTCCATCAAATTCCTGACTGGCATTTTTAATAACATCTACAATACTGGAAACATTCCAAAAGAATGGCTTATCTCTGAATTTATAATGTTACCAAAGAAACAGAGAGCGAAATTATGTGGTGACTACAGAAAAATTAGTCTTATGAGTCACATGCTAAAGCTGTTCCTCAAAATCATTCACAGAAGTATCCATGGGATCTGCAAGGAAAGAGTGTCACATACACAATTTGGATTTATGAAGGGCGTGGGTACAAGAGATGCACTTTTCTGTCTACAAGTATTGTTCTAGCGCTGTTGGGATATGAACTGTGATATTATTACCTGTTTTATAGACTACCAGAAGGGGTTCGATTGAATAAAACACGAAAAGATGATAGACGTCTTGATGAATACGGGGATGGATGATAAAGATCTAAGGATCATCCGAAACCTTTACTGGCATCAATCAGCTACTATTAAAATTAATATGGAATAGCAAACCAACACAGTAAACATTCTTCGAGGAATTAGGCATCTCTACTTGGAGGAAATCTTTAAAGAGGCCCTTGAGAATACCGACATAGGAATTTTGCTGAATGGAGAACGAATGAACAACATCCGATACGCAGATGATACTGTGGTTTTCACTGACAACATGAACAAGTTACAAGAACTAATGAAGAAAATAAAAGACGTCAGTAGTAACTATGGCTTAGAATTTCACATTAGTAAAACCAAATTCATGGTAATCAGTAGAGAAACTGGTGGAAGATTAACGATCAACAACACACCAATAGACAGAGTAACACAGTTCACCTATCTGGGAACCATGATCAACGATAATTGGGACCATTCACAGGAGATCAGGTGTAGAATAGAGAAAGCAAGGGCCGCCTTCAACCAAATGGCTAAACTGTTTAAAAGTCACAACCTCAACATCGACATCAAAATCAGACTCCTCCGATGCTATATTTTCTTGATTCTTTTCCATGGGATGGAGTCATGAACATTAACCGAGCTAACACAAAGAAGATCGAAGCCTTCGAAATGTGGCTTTACAGGAGGATGCTGACAATATAATGAGTGGACAGAGTGACCAACAAGGCAGTGATAGAGAGAATGAAGAAGGACTTGGAAGTAATGAACACAATCAAGAGAAGAAAGCTTGAGTACCTCGGACATATTATGAGGAACGAAAGCAAATATCACCTTTTAAAGTTCGTTCTCCAAGGGAAAGTTTATGGCAGAAGACCACCAGGAAGAAGGAGAATATCATGGCTTAAAAACTCAAGAATATAATTTTCAAAAACTACTACCGAACTATTAAGAGCAGCCGTGAACAAAGTCATCATATCCAGGATGATCGCCAATATTCCGAACGAATAGGCACTTGAAGAAGAAGAAGAAGTAAATCCAAACAACTATTGTATTAAACTTTTTTTGGTACACCCCGTAGATTATGAGATAAGGTGAAATCCCATATTAAACGGGCCAGCCTGTATATGATTGGGGTTCGTCTTTTATTAGCTTGCATCAAGTATTCGATTTACATAGTGAGAGTTCCTATAATAATAATTATTATAAAGTAATTACACAAATAAATTACCAATATCAAAATGTATTTTTAATAACGGCCCACTTATTTCTGACTTTTGTCCCATTTGGCATAAATATGGTGGAATGAGATGGCGTTTTTTCATGTATCGACGTTTTAGTCCTCTCGAAATCTTGCATTATTTTATTAGGAACTGAACGTAAAAGTAGAAAACCTTCCCGTTATGCCATAAATCGTGTTTGCTCGAAAGCAAACAAATGGCTTGCGTAATTCAATTTGAAATTCTAAAAATGCCGCATTCGATATCGGTGAAACAAATCACCAACAGCAGTTCGATTTTGAGCATTCCATATATTCAAATGCGATGTTGAAATGAACATTAGTTATTCAACATAGAGTAATTTGGCAATTTTGTATCGACATTAGTCATTATTTTAATCGAATATATTATTAATAATTATTAATTACACGCTGAATGTTTTATTGTTAAGCCTACATGATCAACTAAAGTTTCATTTCGCGATGTTTGAGAACGTCGATACAGTCTCTCATCCCTACTAATTAGAATGATTTCAGTGATCAACCGTCCTGGTGTTGACCACGCTTATGTCATAAGATCAAGGCACGTAATGCCTTGATTATAATGTTTCAAATTATTATGAACGAAACGTATGTTGCATTCGTATTACGTGCAGCAAATCTTCATTGTAACATTTTATACTACTACATTAGGTAATATGTTATTGGTTATTATTCATGCACACATCGAGCATAGATTGAAATAGTAATAATGGAATAAACTACTTATATGAATGGAAACTCCATTGAAATGTGACTCGAGATAAAGTAAGATCGTATATTTCATGCAGCAGTTCGTATCAGAATTGTACAGACTAAAAGCCTTTCCATTTATAATGTTTATTTAATTTGGTGAAATTCATACATATTTAATTTATCACATTCATAGTATATTTGTCTTGCTTTATTATGCGTTGGTTTTTGCTTCGATACGCTTCCACTTAGGATTTCAACTAATAACTGATTGTTGACCATTACAATATTTAAAATAATTACTATCTCGCATGACGCACAACACCTTCGGATCAGTATCATCGAATACGCATGCCATATAATCATAAGCATGCAGGACGTTCCGATAAACAACGATAACGATCATACCAACGTCACCACATCGATAAGAGAGGAAAAATTAAAGCGCTACCTGCATACTGACCATCGTGAAGCGGATCTATGGTGTGGATCATGAGCTGCAAAAGGCCGTGTCGGAACTTGGCTCCGGTATGGTGACCGGACGTAGATTGGGGCACTTGAGGCGTTTCTGAGGCCGTTCGTGATGTCACACTGCCACCCGGTTGCGTGCCCACACTTGTTTCGCTTGATGTTGCCACTGTTCCGTGCTGTAACAAAGAGAAAATGGGTTATCGAAACGTCGAGGATTAACATACCAATATAATAATCCTTAAGAAATGACAGGAATTAAGCATTTTATTAGTAATATCTTGAATACCTCCCTCGTACGGGAAATATTTTTAATGATATCTCGAAACACGCCTTTTTCAATTTTAAACTAAGCTGGCATTTAAAAACCTTTCTCGTAATCTGACTCAGCGGAGTTAAAGTTTTAATAATCAAGAACGTTCAAAACTTCCATGTGCTCGCGCTTAAAATATTCAATGCCGTTTCCATCTTGAAGCGTAATCGGATTTGCAAACATTGTGAGATTTAGGCGCCAAGTTAAAATATAACAGATTTAAGGCTGAAGAAAATTGAGATTCGATTTTAAGAGTTGGTTTGAAATCGAAAACATTCCAAAACAAGACGCAAATACTTCCATTTGTGTTATTAAGTATAGGGCAAGTAGTAGTTTGGGTTAAGAGTTTACGTTTAAATTCAATTTTAATGAGTGATTTAAGTTTCAATTCTGTGGTTAAAGAATTTGAAAATACGCGTCATTTTCGTTATGCAGTATGACAAAGTTTCAATTTTTTTCTCATATGTTGCATTTTTCTTTCGCATGTCCCGAGATAATTATTTTAAATTTGCTACACTTATTATCTTTAAAAATGCCTACAAATTGTGGATAAAACTCTGTTTTAGTACAGCAAAATGTTAAAATCGTTAGTCGTAGCATTGTACATGGAGAAGGGAGAGTATATTAATCTTGCTTTTATTTCAAAAGCATAATTCAGAAATTGGTGATTGAACTGAGGGAAAATCTGAATTCATATTATTCCCTGAAGTCAGAGTTTTTCTTTGAATCGTGAGCTTAAAATTTATCACTTCAGAGAAAATCTCAATTTTGTTACTGATCACACTTTTGTCTTTAAATTGTAACTTTAAAATTTGCAATTTTGTTTTTAATTTAACTCTGGCTAATTCAGAGATAAGAGGCTGAATTAATATTGGTTCCCTGAAATCAGACATTTTCATTTGCATTATGACTCTAAAATTTGTCATATTTTTTCTTTGAATTTAGCTCTGATTAACTTATCGATTAGAGACTAAATTCATATTTTTCCCTGAAATCAAACTATTTTTATTTCAATTGTGATTTTAATTTTTTCTCTTTGAATTTATCAGTGACCAATTCAGAGATTAGAGACTAGATTCAGGGAAAATCTGAATTCATATATTTATCCTGAGACATTTTCCTTTAAACCGTGAGTTTAAAATTTGTCACATTTTTATTTTTGAATTTAACTTTGACTAATCCTGAAATTAGAGGTTGAATTTATATTTTTTCCCTGAAATCAGGCTTTTTCTTTGAATTATGCCTTTAAAATTTTCACATTTTTTTAAAATTTGAATGTGACTAATTGAAAAAAATCTGAATTCAGATTTATTCCCTGATATCAGATATTTTCCTTTGAATTATGACTTAAAAATTTGTCACATTTTTTCTTTGAATTTAACCTCGACTAATTCTGTGATTAGAGGTAGAATTAATTTTTTTTCCTCAAATCAGCCTTTTTTTCTTGAATTATGCCTTAAAAATTTGTCACATTCTTTCTTTAAATTTAACTGTGACTAATTCAAAGATAACAGACTAGATTCAAAAAAAAACTGAATTCAGATTTTTTTCCCTGGTATCAGACATGTTCCTCTAAATAATGACTTCAAAATTTGTCATATTTTTTATCTTTGAATTTAATTCCGACTAATTCTGAGATTAGAAGCTGAAATCATATTTTTTTTATCTGAAATCAGACTTTTTTCCTTCGGTTATGCATTGAAAATTTTTCTTTAAATTTAACTGTGACTAATTCAAAGATGAGAGACTAGAGTCAAAGAAAATCTGAATTCAAATTTTTCCTGATATCAGACATTTTCCCCTGAATTATGACTTCAAAATTTGTTATATTTTTTTCTTTGAATTGAACTCTGACTAACTCAGAGATTAAAGACTGAATTCATATTTTTTCTCTGAAAACAGACTTTTTTCTTTGGATTATGCCTTTAAAATGTGTTATATTTTTTGACTAATTCAAAGCTAAGAAACTAGATTCAGAGACGATCTGAATTCATAATTTTTTTCCCTGATTTCAGACATTTTCTTCTGAATTATGACTTCAAAATTGGTCATATTTTTTCTTTGAATTTAACTCTGACTAACTCGATTGAATTCATATTTTTACCCTGAAATCAGACTTTTGACATTGGATTATGCCTTTAAAATTTGTCACATTTTTTCTTTAAATTTAACTGTGACTAATTCAAAGATAGGAGACTTAATTCAGAGAAAATCTGAATTCATATTTTTTCCCTGATATCGGCCATTTTCCTCTGAATTATGACTTCAAAATTTGTCATAATTTTTTCCTTTGAATTTAACTTATAGATTAGGGATTGAATTCATATTTTCCCCTGAAATCAGATTTTTTTATTTCAATTAGGACCTAATTTTTTTTTCTTTGAATTTATCAGTGACAAATTCAAGGACTAGAGACTAGATTCATGGAAAATCTGAATTTATATTTTTTCACTGAAATTAGACTTTTTCCTCTAAATTGTGACTTTAAAATTTGTCACAATTATATCTTTGAATTGAACTTTGACTAATCCAGAAATTAGAGGCTGAATTCATATTCATCTTGTTCTTTGAATTATGCCTTTATTGTCATATTTTTTCTTTAAATTTAGCTGTGACTAATTCAAAAATAAGAGACTAGATTCAGAAAAAATCTGAATTCAAATTTTTCCTCTGATATCAGACATTTTCCTCTGAATTATGACTTAAAAACTTGTCATATTTTTTTCTTTCAATTTAATTCCGACTAATTCTGAGATTAGAGGCTATTTTTTCCCTGAAATCAGACTTTTTCCTTGGATTATGCCTTTGACATTTATCACATTTTACTTTAAATTTAACTCTGATTAGTTCAAAAATAAGAGACTAGACTCAAAGAAAATCTGAATTAATATTTTTCCCTGATATCAGACATTTTCCTCTGAATTATGACTTTAAAATTTGTCATATTTTTTTCTTTGTATTTAATTTTTACTAATTCTGAAATTAGAGGCTGAATTCATATTTATTTTCGCTGAAATCAGACTTTTTTCTTTGAGTTATGCCCTTAAAACTTGACACATTTTTTCTTTAAATTTAACTATGACTAATTCACAAATAGGAGACTAGATTCAGAGAAAATATGGATTTATATTTTTTCCTTGATATTAGGCATTTTCCTCTGAATTGTGACTTCAAAATTTGTCATATTTTTGTCTTTAAATTTAACTCTGACTAACTCAGAGATGAGGGACTGAATTCATAGTTTATCTTTGCATTATGCTTTTTTTATTTAAATTTAACTGTGATTAATTCAAAAATATGAGACTATATTCAGAGAAAATGTGAATTCATATTTTTTCCCTGATGTCAGACATTTTCTTCTGAATTATGACTTCAAAATTTGTCATATTTTTTTTCTTTAAATTTAATTCCCACTAATTCTGAGACTCTAATCTCAGAATTAGTTTATTTAAATTTAAAGAAAAAAATATGACAAATTTTGAAATCATAATTCAGAAGAAAATGCCTGATATCAAGGAAAAAATATAAATCTATATTTTATCTGAATCTAGTCTCTTATTTGTGAATTGGTCACAGTTAAATTTAAAGAAAAAATTAATTAATATTTTTTCCCTAAAATTAGACATTTTTTGAATGATGACTACTAATGATGAAGTTTACTTGGATCGCGTTTTTGTAGCAACTAAGGATGGATGGCGCCGCAGCTTTTGGCATTATTCCTTTTTTTGCGTGTGTTAGAAATGGGCGACCTTATCGACCTCCTGATTTGAATGTATTTATACTTGAAATTACTAATTAATATGACAAGAACATCATATTATATTACTGTGTTCTACAATTACATTTATATTTCCAACTTTTACCCTAAACTATCATAATTAACAAGCCTTGGTAATTGCAGTACAATTAAGAAACGTCTCTCATAAGAACCGCGTCTCAATTTCAAAATTTAGGCTCCACGTGACGTCGTGCGCGAGGTAGACGAACTTAGATCTTACCATTTTTATATTACAACAATAATTTTTTAGAATTGTATTGGTACAAAGGGCAAAGGAATTGCCAGAAGAGCGTCTCAATATACATACCTTCAGTGCCTCCAAATTTTGTGGTTGCATTTTACAAAGCCCTAAATCTGAAACGTTTACGTTGTTTTATCCGATGCGATTAAGGAGGAGAGTTTTCAAATATTTTCTAAATTAACCGAAAGTAAATATTTTATTTTCCAGTAAATACGCTACAGTTCTCCAATATGAAGGAACGGAATATCTGTAAGTGTTGACCAGTTATTGACGGCTTAATAAGTTTCAGAATATATGCCAGTGACCTCCATTGTTTACCTAAATCATCAAAATTAATATTCGTGACGTAACTTACTGCATAAACTGAAATTACTTCCGGCAATTTTCTCCAACTCACGAACTTTCAAGTTTGATTATTGACAGGTTTATTAAGCTTTCCCCCCTAAAGTATAAATAGTTACTGACGCAAACTCGGAACTATCGCATGTTTAAAATAATTCGCCAAAATCCTGAAATAACAGAAACTTTATCTTCTCGATGAAAAGCGCATTAAACCTAGTGCGCTTCAGGAAATAAAAAATTAATGGCGCTGTATCCGAAAGCGATTTAAGGGTAGAATGCCTTAAACTAGATATTCTCGTTTCACATGGCAAGCCCGTAAAGATCGGCTTTAACTAAAGGAATACGAAAATTGTATGTAAAACAAAGGTCGAAATAGGGCAATATGTTTATTTTTTATGACGCTCTTGGATTTGTTAGGATGGCATCTATGTAGCATCTTTATTACTTCATGTATGAAGTTGAGAAAGCAGGAAATAATGAAGCTGGGTCCTTGATACGTGATTAATCCAAATTTGTGATTTTGTAAACGATGTGTTGTTTTTAGCCGTATACCAGTGACGACATGAACACATTGAAACAAATTCAAGAATATGAAAACAAAAATTTATTATTAGTGTTAGAAAATTATCACTTATGAGGATATGAACTAATTGACACTTAACCTTCGGTTAGTCGCGCAAGGATTGTATACGCGTATAGTCGCGTGGGTGACATGTGTCACCCACGCAATTTAGATCACTTTAATAAGAAAAAAAATTATAAATAAAATCAATGGTCATATTTTTGGATTATTGGGGGGGTTTACTATTTTTATAAGACAAAAAATATTTGCTAATATTTGTAACATATTTTCGTCTTCAGTAATACGGTCGTCCTGTTCCTCATCGCTTAGCTCTTTATACTGCTTTAACCAAATATCTGGATCACTACTTGTTACAGCCATTTGTCGTTTAGGTGGACGGTTCATTATCTATCTGCGAAATACAGTGTAATATGTACATACAAATAGAACATGTGCATAGAAAGAAATGCATACATACATATAAATACATGTACAAAAAAAATAAAAAAAAAAACAACACAATGTACAAATACAGTGTAATATGTACATATAAAAGATAAGTTGTTTTGAAGAACTAGGTAATTGCAAATTTATATTTATCCTATTTTGGATATAATATTAGTAAGAAATATTATGATACATCACAAAACCTTGTACAAAACCTTGTATAAAATTGGTGACGTCTATTGCCGCAATAAATACTTTAACATAATACAAAATATCTTAAGAGACCTATAAACACACCTTTTCAAAATGACTAACACGTTTAGTCGCGCGGGTGACAAATGTCACCCAGTCGAATATTTCAGGCAAAATACGGAAAACAACTAACTTCTCAATAAACCCGCCTAGGATACCATAAAGAGCTTCGAATGCTCAGCAGCTACTAAAATCCATGGACGCCAGAACGTTCCTGTTAAAAAACTGTGTTGTGAAGAGTGGGAGTGGGTGACATATGTCACCCGCGCGACTAACCAAGGGTTAATGTCCACATATTCAAAATTATACCAAAGAAGCTTGCAGCTTAGGATGGAAATAGAATGTGTCATTATGTGTTAAAACCACCTTTTGATATAAGACAAATATTACCACCACACCTAGTTAAAGAAGCAAATTAATTAACGAAAAATCACCTTTGTATATCATGGAATGAACGTTTTACTCCAATGCATAAAAACAAAGGGATTTGCAGAAGAGCGATTCCAATCTATCATTACTCTTCTTCTTTCTCGACTCGTGTCTGCCTACTCCCGGACCTAAGTATCTTTTATCTCTTTCCACTCTCCCTTGATTCTTACTACCATGATTCACTGCCTGCCATTTATGGTTCGTATATCATCGATCCATCTTTTCGATAGTCATCTCACTCTTCTTTTCGTTACTCTTAGTCTCCTCTCTGTTAGTTGTTTAGTATATCTATCTTCAGTTCGTCTGGTCACATGCCCTGTCCATCACCACTTCCTCCTTATTACCTCATCTATGATATCTTATCCTTTGTTCTTCTCCTACCCCATCATTCTTTATTCATTCCATCGATTTTTACCTCTCTTTGTTGAAGCTTTATTTAGTTGTTGCAATACTTCGTTCAATTTCCCAGTGGTGTCTGCAGTTTAAGCGATGTCATCTGCAAATCTTAAGGTATTAAAGTAGATGCCATCGATATTAATACCTTTCATATCTCATTCTAGGTTTTTGAAAACATCTTCGATTATGAGGGTAAAGAGCTTGGGTGATATGACGGCCTTGCTTTACATCGCGTTGTAATGAATTTTTATTTGTAGCGTTCGATTATTCAATCTTAATATGTATTGTTGCGTTTTAATATTCATCCCTAGTAAACTCAACATGCAATCTAGGGAATTGACCGCAGCTTCTGCCTCTAAGACATCAAAGACCTTTTGAATGTCGCCGAAGGCCAAATGTATTTTGTGCACTTTTCTATGCAATTATCTCCAAACTCACGAAATTTCCTATTTTACTTAAATTATTAATCACAGATTCTAGGCCAAACTATCGCACGTTTGAAATAACTCGCCAAAAACCTGGAATAACAGGAACTTTATCCCCTGCGATGAGAAGCGCATTAGACATAGTGCGCTTCAGGAAATAAAAAATTAATGACGCTGTATCCGAAAGTGATTTAACGGTAGAATGCCGTTGAGAGGAGATTCCCTTTGCATAAGGTAAATCCATAAAAATGGGCAGTAACCAAATGGATTCAAAAGTTTTATGCAAAACGATAAACGAATTTGTAATTTGCTCTAATGTTATAACGAATAATTCATTTAATGATTTTTTTAACGCTTCGAAGCGATACTTGAGCCAAATTATCTACCAATCTTACTAACCGACTGTTGCATTCAGATTCAACTTGCCAATACGATTTATTTCAGATTTATAAAATTTTCCTTTTAACCCCTTGACTGCCTACGATATTAACTTTTTATTGTTAATCAATAACGCTGAAATCGTGAAGCGATTGTTCATGGGCGGAGAGCCATTAAAATTTCGCTATATTAGCATTTGCTATTGCGAAATTATGTAAATATTTACAAAGTTTCCTCGTCAATCATGTTCGCTGGCAGCCTTTGAAATAGCCGATTGACCACTTTTCTTTCATTCAGGCCCGACGGAAACTAGTTAATTTTCTTCTCTCTATGAATAGTGATGGCAATATTACACATCAGCTCTTTTGGGTTTCATTCTAAGTGTGCTTTCTAATTCGTTTTTTTTCAGCCATATGGGAAAGGCAATATTTGTTTAATTATTAAAATTATTCAATATTTTTTCTATTTTAATATCTTGTTCTTAATCTAGCTCACGTCATGTGTGCCACGCCTTGATTGGCGTGCATGTTATAAGGATCGATCTACGTCAGGTGAGAAGAAGGGATAAAGAAAACACTTTGGTAAAACTATAACTATGTCTATTGGTCAAAGACTTAAATAATTTACACTGCACCCGATTACTAGAATACGCATGTCTTTTCGGTCGGGATATAGTCTCAATTATTTATACGTCTTGGTCTTATGGACTGTAACGCAATAATCAGAGCGGACTAAGAGGGAGACGAAGTCTGTCGGACTGATGGTTCGCTTGACTATTTATAAAATACAATCCGCTGACCATTGCAACTTTTTAGCTTTCTAAGATGGCTGTTGTTGATTTCTTCTTCTAAAAATACCATAGCGACATGCAACTCTAAGGGAAACACATTGTGTAAGATTCTGAATTGCAAATACTCCTGACTCTACTTTAGATCATAGTTGATCGATATGGGCATGCCACAGCAGTTTAGAGTATATTTTCATTTCCAGTTAACTGGATTATTGGATAGTTAATTCTGCGAGTCGAAATAAATTATTCTTGATTCTTAGATTCTTTCAAACTAAGTTGGTTAGCAGTAAACCAGTCTGCAACCTTTGATTGTGACTCACCAAGATCCTCCTGCAATTCAACAATTTTATTTGCTCTTTTAATAATGGCTGCTAAAAGACTTAAATCAGCACTGGGGTCACTACCCATCAGGTCATTTATATATACCAAAAATAACAACGGCCCCAGGACATTCCTGTGAAACACCATATTTAACTTACAAAACTCAGAACTTACACCATTACTCTCGACCATTTGCGATCTTTCACTAAGATAAGACTTCAACAATTTAATACCAGAAGGAGAGAAGCTATAGTATTTCAGTTACATGGCAAGAAGATCAAATGACACACAGTCAAAAGCTTTGCTTATGTCGCAAAAACAGCCCCAGTTATACAACCATCCTTTAAGCCATTATTTACTAAATCAACAAAATCATTAACGGCTATGCCAGTGGATTTTGCGCTTCTAAAACCGAATTGCCTCTTGTTAAAAAGCTTAAGCTTCAAAAAATAAGGTGGTTTAAAAATCGTTGATAGGATTCGTATAATAGATATTGACAAGAAATTTGAAATATCATAATTACAACCGTTACTTTCAAAACGCTAGGAATAATAGATTCTTTTATTTATACATATATTATTATATTTAAAATAATAACACTGGCGGCTCGTCAAGAAAGGAAATTGCCAAATATATATGTCAAGTAGTTGTTATCCAAATATAAAAATATATTAAATCTTATTTTCAAAAATATTATCGGTCTATACATTACTTGCATCTTCATCTTTATTCTATTTACCCTAATCAGTGCTATTGCTATCTTTGTTTTGGCCTTATTGCGATACGGCGGAGGCAAGCTTCCGATAGACCGATATTTTCAGTATAGATAGTCCATAATTCAACATCCATCTGGAGGCAATTGTGCCCATCGACTGACTTTAACCCAAGAGAAGTGATTTTTTTTGATTTGACGTTAATATTCACAATTAAACACGTTCAGTTCAATTCACGATCACATCATTCCGCAGTGCGACAACAACTGCAAAACGAACACTAAAATCTAATTACGTCATTGCGTTCGAAATACCCCGATCTGCTCTGCATTTCTGACAGTCACGTGTCTACTTATACCTATTATTAAACGATTAGGCTACGTGAACATCACAAATCTGTCAGTTCATTGTCGGCGTTACTGTGCGTCTGATCAATAATCGTTACAGGTAATTAAAGAGATAAATGATAAGATTTGATTTGGAAATGGAAATAGAGGTAACTGGACTAGCTGACGAATCTGTTGACACCGAAATATAAATTGTTCAAATATTTTATTGAACTAGAAGAAGCAAAGGTCATTTTCCTGATTTCAGAAACTTCAAATGATAGTTTTGTCTGCCTCCCCTAAAGAAATTATCACGAGGCGCCACTAAACAATAAATATAATATAATAATAATAATAATAATAATAATAATAATAATAATAATAATAAAAAACTGGGTGACTTCGTTAAATTTAAGATTAAATTCCAATCAAATAAAAACATGTGATATAAGAATTAGAAGAGGCATCTTTCAGGGTGACTCCGTCAGTCCACTGTGGTTCTGCCTTGCGATGAATCCCATATCGCACATACTCAATCGAACTGAAATTGGTTACAGGTTTGATGCTAAGCCAAATAAAGAAGCCCAGGCAACAATATCCCATTTGATTTATATGGATGATCTCAAGATTTTTGCGCAATCAAAAAAAGATTTAGAAAAACTACTTCATCTAACTTCAACATTCAATAAAGACATTGCTATGCAGTTCGGATTTGATAAGTGCAAAGTAATCCACTTACAGAAAGGTAATATAGTACCAGGAGACTGGAATACTAATGAATTAGAAAAATTTATGGCGATGGAGCAAGATGATTATTATAAATATTTGGGGGTACCGAGAAGCTAGATTACTAGATACCGCTGGAACTAAACAGCTATTAACAACCGAATATATTAAAAGACTAAACCAGATCTGTAGAACGCTACTCCATGCTAAAAACCTTACTCTGTACCAATTTTGACGTACTCATTTGGAATTATCAAGTGGACAGACACTGATATTGGTGACTTACAAAGAAAAACGCGAGTGGTACTGACTCGTAATAAGTTCTGGCACCCAAAATCTGCTAAAGAGCGACTAACACTACCCAGAGACATTAGTGGTAAATGGCTAATACATCTTCATGCCCTGTGGCAAAGGCAAGTCATCAACTTGAGAACATTCTTCCATGGGAAAGCTGAAAAAAGTGTGATACATAGAATTATTTGCAGAGCTGATATTGGTTTCAGCCCGTTGAATCTCATAGATAAAACAGAAAGTCTTAAAATAGATCACGTAAAAGAGCAAATAATGGCTTGGGAGCACAAACAGTTACACTCCAGGCATCGTAATGATCTAAAAGCAGACGATGTTGATGCTGTTGCCTCAAACGGATGGCTTAAACTGGGAACGCTATTTCCTGAGACAGAGGGGTTTATGATGGCTATCCAAGACCAGGTTATTAATACGCTAAATTATAGAAAATACATTATAAAAAGATTCTGCTGTATCAGATAAATGCCGCAAATGTCAGGGCGCTTCAGAAACAATTCAGCATATATTGAGTGGGTGCACAAGTTTGGCTCAAACCGATTACTCACCGGCACAATCAAATTACAAGTACAAACCCGCAGTCGTATTGGAAAACCCAAAGTATAAGCTCTACTTTGACCGTTCCATCCTTACTGATAAAACCGTATGCTACAATAGACCTGACATGACATATGTAGATAAACTAAAGAAAACAGTATATCTTATTGATATTGCAGTGCCTAATACACACAATCTACAAAAAACAATATCGACTAAAATTGCTAAATACACGGAATTCAAAGAAGAAATAATCCGTATGTGGAATACGAAAGAGGCATTTATAGTCCCCATAGTGCTCTCTGCAACAGGAATAATTCCAAACCTTTGCGGAATTGTCTCAAATTAATTGATCTTCCTGAAACACTGTATATAAAATTGCAAAAAGCTGCAATCTTGAATAGCTGCAGAATTGTCCGAAAATTTCTTCAGGAAGATGTTGATGTAAATAATGAAAGAAATCGCAAAATAGTGAATTGAATTGAAAGCGATATTGCTGAGCAATAAGATAAATTTGGCGTGTCACTTGCTTTATAAGCCGTATACGTCAGACAACACCAGCTAGTGCAAGTTAAAGCTGAGAATAGACAAAAACTGTGATAATAATAATAATAATAATAAAGACGTTTATTAACTCAAAATTTTTACAAGTTTCCAATATTACTTTATAAAACTACACAATACAATGAGTTAATTGGCTATAATTCAGCCTCCCATAGGATACTACACAAGTGCAACCCGCTGGGTGCTGTTGAAGCCAACCAAATATAGGACGGATATAAATAAACTTATCGAAAATTGCGACCAAAAGAAAGATTAACTTATATATCCGCTTAATATATATTCATAGCCAGATGACAACAAAAATAAATGTAAGTTACACTTTGTAGCATACCCACACAATCATATAGAGAGGAGAAGGAAGAGGGAGAAAAAAAAATAATAAAAAATTAAAAGGAGGACACACTGATGGTGGATGAAGACAAGCCGGCGCTGATGAGATAACCAATGCAGAGTACTTAATGTTAAAGAGCTCCTGACACAAATGTAAACATGTAAATGTGTAAAATTAAGGGTTAGAGAAAACAGTATCAATGTTCATTGAAAAGTTTAAGTTTCTGTTTTTTTTAAATGCTGCTACAGAAAGCGAAAAATCGGTTACGTTAAATTTGCTTATGAATGACGCAATAGAGTAGGAGAAAGACCGCTTAAAATACTCTTTGGAATGCGCTGGAATTGTTAAAATATTTTTCCTACGAATATTAAGGTTGTGAATATCTGTTCTATAAGTAACCTTCCGAAGAAGATACGGCGGAGATTTATATTTTAATATTTTATAAAAGAAACAGGTGGCATGCAAAATTCTTCTACTACACATATTAAGCCAATGAATTTCATTGAGCTTATGAGAGATTCGCTCCATTCGTCGAATTCCAAATATTAATCTCAAACATGAATTTTGAAGTTTTTGGATTCTTCGTTTATCATATGCATTTGAACAAGGTCCATATATACTGTCACAAAAATTAAGAGGAGATAGGACCAGTGTTTCACAAAGCATTTTTTAACTTCGATATTTAAATAGTGCCGATGCGAATAAATCATTTTTAAAACCGAATAACCGGTGCGTAGTTTTTCGGTGACATGTTCACTGAATCGTAGCTTATAATCAATGACAAGACCCAAATTCTTTGCAGTCCCCCTAAAATTGATAGGAATGTTATTAATATTGATACGCAGCGATGCCAGAATGTTGTTTCGATGGGGTTCACTACAGAAAAGGATAGCAACGGACTTGTTAGGATTAATAGACAATAACAATTTTTGAGTTTCAGCATATATGTCATGCAGATCCAAGTTAATGCAGCGAGCTGCACTGCAGACATCAGAATAGCCAAATGAAAAATAAAGCTGAGTGTCATCTGCATAGCAATCATGGTCACAGTACCTTACATTCTTTGCAAGTTGAAATGTGTACAAAGTATATAGCAACGGGCCCAGGATACTGCCCTGGGGAACTGCAGAAACTACACTCAATGTGTTTGAAGAATTGCCATTTAAGGTTACTCTCTGCAGTCTATCCGATAAGAATGAAGATACCAACCGCAATGCACCCTCTCCAAAATTCAGATAATTTAGGATAGATACCAGGCTCTGATGATTCACCATATCAAAAGCCTTTGTGAAATCCAAAAGTACTAAAACAAATGCCTTATTATAATTCAAAGTTCTAAATATGTCATCAGTTACCTGAGAAAGTGCAGTGGCACAGCTGTATCCGCTGCGTAACCCGGATGGATACTCTGGAATTAAATTATTCCTATTGAGGAATTCAAGAATTTGATATTCCATAATCTTCTCAAGAACTTTTGAGAGCACTGGGAGAATAGATATACAACGTAATTGACTAAAATCAGTAGGGTTACTCACCTTAGGTAGAGGCACAATGTTTGCTTGCTTCCATTTAAGTGGAAAATAGGAATGCTCGATACAACAATTTAAAATGTGTGTTAGAGGGTTAAGTATGGAAGCACATGATAGCAGAACCAGTGCTATGTTTAACTGATCAATTCCAAATGCCTTAGAATTTATATTACTCAATATTTTCATGACAATGTCTTGAGTTACGAGAGAAAAATTAAACTGCTCAAAGTGCCCTAATTTATTGTTATTAAAAAACCGACACAAAATCCGGATCGGGCGCACCAACATTTTTAGTAATTTCAGAAAAATATTTATTAAGTTCATTGACGTTTTGCATCGTTTGTGGTAATTGATTTTTTTTTTATAAAAATTCATCTTTCTCAATTCCTGCCATTTCTGTTTTTGATTAGAGTTGCTGAACTTATAATTCAAATAGGCTTTTTCCGATCTTATTGCACTTGTTGTTAAATTTCCGTACTGCTTGTAGTATTTCCAATCCACCTGACGCTTGGTTTGTCTATATTTATTTAATGCTCCATTTCGAAGCCTCTGCATAAACCTAATATTAGCTGTGATCCATGGTCGATAAGGATGTTTCTTTCCCTTAATGTATTTTAAGGGAGCATGGATATGCAGAGTTTCCAGAATGTCATTCATGAAGAAATCAATTTTGTCGTCTATATTGACCATGTTATACATAACATGCCATGGTTGCGATTCCAGATATGAACATGTAATTTTATAAGCTTCTTACAACAACTGTCCAGTCTTATCCCAAGACTCTCGTTCATGTTATGATGTACGTGTGTGAAGAGCGATTATGATATTATGTTGGTTTTACGTTTCTCCCTAAAGAAGTTCCAATTATTTTCCTTTTTGAAGTGAAAACATTTTAAATTTGTACAGTACATTTTTTCCTGGATAGTGAATAAGACTGAGCCATCACTCTCGTATATATATATATCAGCGAAGCATTTTCAGTTACTATAAATATCCTTATTTTTCTCATAAAAGGCTGAAGCTGGAAAAATGGGTCCGTATCGGAAAATGTGGACTTCTCTTGGTGATAAGAGGAAGTTGCTGGTGAATTTTATGGCAAATTCTGAGGCAAAATTTTGCGTTTATTTGATAGTATAGTTTTCTGAAGATTTTTCTGAAATCTCATTTAGAACGATTTGAAGATGGGAAAATGGACATATGCGACTTTATGGAAGATGTCAAGGTAAAGCTTTACTTTAAACATCAACGTTGTGGCAAATAATTTCAAAATATAGAACCCAAAAAAATACTTATAATTCATAATATTAGCTCGAATTGCTTAAAAGCTTAAAACTTAAAACCGGTGGTACTCATCACAAATAATTTTATGTGTTCATAAGGAAAAACTGTTTCTCTGTTAAAATATATATTGGCCTTTTACAATCGAATATATATAAAAAGTCATCAGATTTGAAACTAGAATAGATTTAGGTCGTTGACGTTTGTTGAGCTTTAACCGTAAAACTGATCTGGCAACACTGCCGACCAGTGCAGCTACAGCATTTTAAGATCCTTTACAGGCGTAGACGACTATGTGAAAATCGGCCTCTCCTATTGGTCGATCCATCTCGTATTACAATCTGTCGGAAGAGCTCTCGTGGTTAAGAGGTTTAGATGGTTGGGTCTCACCTGGGCGGCCCTGGTTCAAACCCCGTTGCTTTTTTTATTATTTTTTTAAGATTATGCTTTTAAATAGTTTTGTCCTTGATTTGTCTTGGGTTAGTTTGGGTTAGCACTTGGTTAGTTTCCTTTTCTTGAGCCCCCGTAGCGAGCGAAGCGAGCAGAGGGCCATGCGGATCGACCAATAGGAGAGGCCAATTTTCATATAGTCGTCTACGCCTGTAATGGATCTTAAAATGCGAAGCTAGAAAGAGATCGAGCAAGCCCGCGCGCGCTCTGCATGTCGTCGTTACATCTCGATTAATGCAGCCGAGATCTCATAGAGGGCGTAGAGCTGCACAGAAAGAGATTGCTATCGCCATAGCATAGAGGTGACCAAAAACTAAGAACGCGAAGGTACCAGTTGCCAGAACGTATTAGATTTTTATTAGAAAATAATAAATATATTTTTTAATTATAGAAACACGAATCGTTTTTTCTAGCTAAGAATCTCCACAGAAATCATAGTACCTTCATCTTGTAATGAACCCCGATTTTACCCATTTATGTACTTATTCGACCTTTTCTTCAGCTTCGGTTCATTTTCTAACACCAGGTTTGCAGTAACAGTGTGTTGACGCCCTATTTCGATGAAAATATCTTACCTCAACACCATGGGTAACCACCCTCATCCTCCTAGTAGTCAGTACTGGCATACCACTTTTCTGTACTCCAATTCATTTATATAAATTTAAATTAATTATAACGTAGGTCAAACCACTTTCCTTTCAACTTACTATTTGAGATTTTGAATTTTTAAGGGAGCAAACATTTAAAAGAAAGCATTTCTTGCATTAATTCTGTGGTTGACCCAAATAAGTACAGGAAATTTCTATTATTACCTAGTTGCTATAAAAGTTCGCCAAATTAAAAACTGTGACATAAGAGTCGGAACTAAGTCGCATAATTACTTAATTTGTAACTCGCTGTTATTTGTTTTCGTTCTCTAAAACTTTCAAATTTCATTCAGTATTAAGGAATTAAATCAGCAAGATAATAAAAATCAATTTCCACTAACACTTATTCTGTTTATTAGATCCCAAATTAAGCGATAACATTTTTATGTAGCTTCTTGCAGCCGGTTGCCAGCGATTCTTTTGACATCGTCCGTCCATCGTGTAGGTGGTCTGCCTCTACTCCTTTTGTCAGGTCGTGGTCTCCACTCTGTCATTTTTCTGGTCCACCGCCCATCAGTCATTCTGGGCACATGGCCGGCCCAGTTCCACTTAAGCCATGCTATGCGCTCGATAACATCCGTGACGCCTGTTCTTCTTCTTATTTCCTCATTTCTGACTCTATCTCTGAGAGTCAGTCCCAGTAGCGACCTTTCGATTCTTATTTGGGCTACTCTGAGTTTGGTTGCTGTGGCCTGGGTTAAAGAGAGTGTTTCGGCACCGTAAGTCATGACTGGGAGCACGCATTGGTCGAAGGTCTTGTTTTTTAGGTGATTTGATATGTTGCTCTTGATGATGTCTGATAGAGCTCCATATGCAGCCCATGCCAAGGTAATTCTTCTTTGCAGTTCAGTGGTTTGGTTATCTCTGGCAATTTGGATTTCATGACCTAAGTATTTATATTTGTGAACTAGTATTATTTCGTTACCACCGATCTTTAGGTTTTCACTTGGTATTAAATTTGTTATGAATTGCGTCTTTCCAAAGTTCATGTTTAAACCGACTTCTTTGCAAACGGCATCTAACTCCGTAAACATAGTTCTAATCTCTCCCAAGTTGTCTGCTACTTATTAGAACTATGTCGTCGGCAAATCGCAGGTGGGAGAGCATTTCGCCGTCAATATAGATTCCTTTGGTGCCCCAGTCCTGAAAGCAGGTTCTAGTACTGCCGTAAAAAGTTTGAGAGATAACGTGTCCCCTGTCTAATTCCTTTTTCGACTTTTATACATTTTGTGCCTTTATGCAATCTTACAGTCATGGTAGCATTGCTGTATATGTCTTTAATCAGCTTAGAGTACCGATAGTCTATACGGTTTCCTAAAGCGCTTTCATTACACTGTTTATTTCGATCGTATCGAATGCTTTGGGGAAGTCGACGAAGGCCAGGATCTGGTGTCGGTTATATTCGAAGGATTTTTCTATAAGGCTTTTTAAACAGTGGAGGTGGTCGTTAGTGCCAAAGTTTGTCCTAAAACCCGCCTGTTCCCTAGGTTGATAAGTCCAAATTTCTGTCTAGTCGATTTGCTATTATTCTTGTGAATAGCTTGTAGAGGTGGTTTAACAGGCTTATGGGTAGGTAGTTTTCAAGATCTGTTGGATCGCCCTTCTTTTGTATTAAAATGCCATCTTGTAGGTGATTCGCCTTGGTGCAGACATAAATTGAACAGTTCTTTTTTTTTCTAAAAGTGTGTCCCCTCCAATCTTTACGGCTATAACAGTACCGTCTCCACCCGGAGCTTTATTTCGTTTCATTTTCTTTCTTTTCTTTTCTTTCTTCTTTAGTGCGTTTCTTATTTCATCTGTTGTTATATCTGGCATTTCTTCCGATCCTTGGTTAACTACTCTTTTTCCATCTAAGTTTTCTGTTTATTGTTCATCAAGGTTTTGTCGACTCTTGTAGAATTCTGTATAAAATTCTTCTACTACCCTTAATAATTCTTCTCTGTTGGTGGTCATAGTTCCATTTTTGTCTTTTAATTTGATTATTTCTTTTTTGCCTTTGTTTAATTTTCTCCTTCTAGAACTTTGATACTTTTATTATCTTCGATCGTTTGTTGAATTTGTTCATTTTTGTACTTTCGGTTATCTCTTCTGATAGATTTGGGTATCCTCTTGCTTATCTCTCGTTCGTGGTATTCTTTGTTCTTTTCGCTTTGCATTTTTCTTCTCTCTTCCATTAATAATTGTTTTTAAGGACTTGGTCTATTGGTATTTGATTTCTTTTGGCAATGAACTTTCTGGCTTTCCTCTATAGCTTTCAGTATAGTGTCATTTAAGATGTTGACATCTTGGTCTGTGTTTTTCTTGCTTTCGAGCATAGTGTTGATGTTTTCTTGGAATGGGTCTGTATTTTCAGGGTCTGTCCAGGTAGGTGGGCATTTCTTTTTAATCATACGATACCTCTCTTTTCCAAGGTATATTTCTATAGAGGCTCTCACCATTCTGTGGCCACTACCCGTTGAAAACTGGTTCAGGGCGGTAACATCTCTAAAGGTTTGCTTCTTGTCGGTTATGATAAAATCAATCTCATTCCGGGTTTTTCCATCGGGGCTCTGCCATGTCCATCTTCGATGATCCTTTTTGTAGAGGAAGCTGTTCATTTGGAATAGGTTCTTTTCTAGCAGGAAACTAAGTAATGTTGCACCGCGTTTGTTTCTGCTTCCCAAACCAAATTTTCCCAGTGATGTTTCTGTAGCATCGGTACCTCTACCAATCTTAGCGTTGAAGTTAGTTACTGTGTCATTTAGGGCTACGGTGATGTCTTCGTAAAATTCTTCTACTTCATAGTCCGCATGATCACTTGTCGGAGCATATACTTGCACAATTTTTAAAGTATACCTTTTGTTAAGCTTCAAGATTAGGAGAGCTACTCTAGTAGAGACACTTTTCACTGATATGATGTTGTTTTCATGTTTTCTGTGTACAAAGAAGCCGACGCCTCCCGTTGTTTCAGTTTCGCTACCGGCCTGATAGAACAGATGTCCTGATTTTAGTTTCTTCAGGCTTTCTCCTCGTTGCTTTACCTCACTAACACCCACTACATCCCATTTGATTTTCGACATTTCTGTTTCCATCTCAATGACTCTTTCTTCTGTTGATAGGGATCTAGCATTGTATGTGGCGACATTGAGCGTTAGGGGAGTTTTACGTTTAGTACGGTCTCTTGTCAGTCAGAATCCGCGGGACTGACTAACAATTTAGTGCGAGATTCTGGAAATCTTTTCCTACTCGCCTGGGGTAATACATTTTGAGATAATGGCACTTTCATTTTAGGGGGTATATGGCGTGGCTTTAAAACCTGCCGCGCTTGCCACACATGTTGGCCGGTTTTCTATATTCAGCCGCCCATTCATGAAAACAGTCGCTGTTTGCAGCCGCCCATTTTGGATCAAATGCTACTATGGCCTGTTTGATCCGCGGGAGGTATTTCATTTCCCTCCTATCACCCATATCTGGGAGGCGTTCCCCTATCCGCCACCTGGGGGTGCCCTCTAGGGGTTTCAGGCTCCCCCGAGGGGAGCCTACCTTTCGTTATATTTTCTCACACTAGTTATACATACTTAAACCTATAACTTACGTTCTAGTCCTTATCGTATACACCGTAACCTGCGCTTCAATCGCTGGAGAACCTTCTCTATAAATCCGTACACTACTGAAAAAACGTATTGTTTATTCTGATTTTCCTTCTACCACGTTACGGTTTACTTCTCTCGGTATGTGTTTTGGCATAGCGGCGGACTACACTTGCGGGGTTTACATGTAACTACCTTTTCCTATACCCCTGTATCGACATAGCAACGACCCAAGTCTTTAACTAACTAGACAGCCGAATATTATATGCAGATTATTTTCCAGACTACCCGCGTGAAAACTTATCTCGCTTGAAGATTATTGTGTCACTATTATTCGCATTTTAAGAATCTTGCCGTACTGCTCTTCTTTCCGAGCTATTTTTCTTTTCTTTTTTACTTTTTTCAAGAATTGTTTTTCGCCTCGAAACTCTTGAATTTGCAGGTGTCCGGCTTATTCGATTGTATTCACTAAGAACACTTAAGTCGCCACCGATTTTAATGGGCAATTAACGTTTGTTTACATGTTTTATAAAGTCCAATCTCAATTTTATTATGCTGTTCTTTGATATTTAGGATCGCCAATATTTGGTTATTGCTGTTAACATGACTTTTACATTTCGAGTTTAACTCTTATTGCTACCGCACTGCCTAAATAGGGTAATTAAAATGTTTGGTCAAATGGACACGTGTTCGCATTCCAAACTTTAGCATCTTATTAGCCGACTTTTTGAACCGCCCACCTTCCAAGGTTTGGAGCAAGGACCCTAAACTCGCTTTGAATGCGTAATTATTTGTTCAAGAGTTTTACAGGTGATTCATTCGATTACGCGTTATAATGCAGACGGACGAGAATTAACCTGCCAGTTATTGGAATTAATTTTCCATAGTAATTATTTTATATTAGGATGTCGTATGCTAGATCTTATTTTGGCACGTTTCCTGGCTTTTCCTTTCTGCATAAAACTATGAATTAATTTGTTAAATGAATAAATTAGAATTATTCACAAGCCCTCGGATCATTACAATCTGACTAAACGATATCCTAATATTCCAACCAAGCTAGAGAAAAACATCCGTTCTATCTCCCAATAAATATTATTTACGACAGCCCAAGCAATAGAAAGGCAGCCGCTCCACGGTCTCTGTTGAAAATAAATCTGCAAAAGACCAGATTTATAAACGGGATACTTCATATTATGTCATAAAAGGAACGGGTGCGATGGGATCAGGGACAAATTCGCCCTTAAAAGATAAAACGGACAAGGACAATGTCACTCTGATTGTGGCGTGAAAAGTTCGGGTAAAAATCACGCGGCGGTCGTCGAGTATGGGAGCAGCCAGTGTTCCAGTTATCGATTGGGCGGTAGAGTGGAGCGATCCGTGCTCGCTATTAATAGAGAGCGGTAAATTCGTCTTGATTCGAAGTTTAATAAGGGTGCTGAATAAAATACGAGTATAATGGAGGTGTGGGTCACATCAGGTTTAAACTTCAAGTAAATAATCCACCAATTATTGCTAGATTATCTGCCGGTACGTTGATTAATATATACTTTACTACATTTATTAGCCATTTAGTATGAGTACTTTATTAAATTTATCAATTTTGATAGTTCCTAATTGCTAGGTAATTACTTAGCTAATTAATTTTTAATTATTACGACTGATGGTACGAAAAAATATTATATGCAACTCTCATTTAATGACCATTAAGACACTCATACTCATGTCAGAGTCTTAATGATCATTGCTAATACACTATTAACACGGCACATATAACAACCAGCAATATCACATCTTCTTTTTTCGCATCTGTGCAAGTCCGCGCGCAAGATAATTCTTGGTAGGAAATCCGTCAAACTGCCGCCAGCGGCGTCGTGTTTTTACGTCTGGTTTATTTTATTGCTATTGGAGTTAAATCGAAACCATAGGCGTGTATTTGTCAAATATTTGACATTGTGAGAGACGAACGTTGATTATGACATTGTGTAATGCAAAAAGCGATGGTGTTTAAGCAATAAGAACTTGTACAAACCAGAGATATTCTTCCAAGAAGAATTTCTTTACATTTCCTGCTCATACAACAAGGTATACATATATTTCATAACCCATTGATATTTGAAATGTTATATTACGGCTCTGTTAAAGGAAAATCATAATTATATATTTCAAATCCAGCCCTGACTTTTCCTACCAACTGACATTAGCAAGGTCAAATTTAATTTTTCGCCTGACAGGTCGAGTAATATTGCTGGTTGTTATATTTGCCGTGCTATTAATTTCGCTTTAATGAGAGCTTGAAACAATGACAATTCTGAACTGACAGGCATAGTAATATAATCGATACAGGCAATAATTGAATACTAGGCTGGTTGTATGGTTGCTCCAATTCTGCAATATCCATGTTTGCTTTGCATTTCCGTTTTGGATAAGTAATATCTCTCGTTTCTCAAAAATCTCCTGTTTATTGATGCCGCCGCGCCGAGGCGAAAAATTCTCGCCTATTTCGCTCGAGGTTTTTTCGAAATGAGACGAGATAGTGGCTTCCATCAACGAGTAATTCTGATGACTTTCAAAGTTCTCTCGACATTAATTTCCATAATTTTTGTAGTATTATTATATGGAGGTTTTCTGGGGAGTTAAATGCAAATGTCTTAGATTGGCCTCAATTTTTAAAATACTGTATTTTCATATATACAGGGTACTTTATATTTCATGGGCTGGTATCAGCTTTGTTAATTCAAAAGGGGCACCCTGTATATTGGACTATTTTTAGATACTACAATTTGTACTGAAAATGCTTTATTCTTATATCAGGTGTTAGAAGTGAAACATCTTGAGGCGCGTTTTAAAATATGTGAATTGTAACGTTACAAAATGTGTATCGAATATAGATAGATCCGCGTTGTTGGTTGAGCCCGTTCACAATTTCTATTAAGTGTAGTTCTTGTTTCATTTAAAAAAAAAATTGGCACAAAGCCTTTTTGTCACCCACCAAGCGCCACTATAATTAGAGAGGCTGAACCACATACCATCGTTTAATTTAGTTTAACGCTTGT
>MU190074.1:0-46138 GCA_016904865.1 Pissodes strobi
TACTCAATAACTGCTTATCAATACGGAATTAAAACGCAATCGGAGACCCAATCTTAAAAAAATAATTATTGTTGACAGTGTCCACTGACAGCTTTATGTTACATTATATTCACCGACACCGGTCTAAGCAAGGCCACCTACGACCGTGGTCTAAGCCGCCTTGCGAACCCATTTATCTTTAATAATAATTAGATATTATTACTATTAAAAAGAGATGTTTTTGCATTAATTTGTCGACATTTGAAGAAAAAACAGCATATTTTATTTGGAGGAAAAGTTACTTTTCATGGCTTGCTCTCTATTACCAGCCTCACTCCGTTCGGCTGTTAAACACGAGCGCGCCATGAAAAGTATCACTTTTCCTCCATATAAAATAATATACTATTTTACGGACTCATTTGAGTCCGTAAAATGCTTCTTTTTAGGCCTAGTCCCTAAAAGTCGTCATGGCAACTTTTACGGACTATTCCAAAATTCCTGAATATGTCTAAATGTCAAATTTCGAATAACATGACAAAATTGTCAAATAGTTGCTACGATATCAAATTCTAAGTTAACTTTGTCGTACATTATGATTTCAAAAATTATGGTAAATTTGCAAATTTAGCCGTTCTGAAGAATTGCAAAAAGCGTATAAATAAAAATTAAATTTTGGGAGCGTATGACAAGAAATTGTGTTTGTCACTCGGCTAACGCCTCGTCCGGAAACAGTAATGATTCGTCCTGAAAAACTCCATTTTAGGTACTTATAACAAAAATAACTATTTTCAAACTGAAAATAAAAAAACCACCAGTTCGGCATTTTCAATCCGATCGATTCGATTTTTTCATATGATCTGCCCATATTTCCTCTCTTTTGTGTAGCGCAGTAGGCAAACCCAAAAATGCCGGTACCCAAGCTTTAAGAAAATAGAATAATGAAATAGCCATATTAGCCAGAAATATTTAATTAAAATGATAATACTAATACAGATTTGCAGAAAATACTTTTTTGTCATACGCTCCCAAAAATAGCTATTTTACGGACTCATTGAGTCCGTAAAATGCTTCTTTTTAGGCCTAGTCCCTAAAAGTCGTCATGGCAACCTTTACGGACTATTCCAAAATTCCTGAATATGACTAAATGTCAAATTTCGAATGACATGATAAAATTGTCAAATAGTTGCTACGATATCAAATTCTAAGCTAACTTTGTCGTACATTATGATTTCAAAAATTATGGTAAATTTGCAAATTTAGGCGTTCTGAAGAATTGCAAAAAGCGTATAAATAAATATTAAATTTTGGGAGCGTATGACAAAAAATAGTGTTTGTCACACGTACCTAAATGAAGTTTTTCAGGACTCATCTGCTATTCCGGACTCGGCTAATGCCTCGTCCGGAAACAGCAATGATTCGTCCTGAAAAACTCCATTTTAGGTACTTGTAACAAAAATAACTATTATGGAAATACTTTTTATTTTTAAATTTTAAAATTTAACTATTCAAGCAATAGTTCAGCCAAAGTATTAGTCAATCTACTGTTAATCTGAACATATATTTTGGAAACTATCAATCTCTTGATTTTTCATGTCGTGAAAAAAATAAATGTAAATTCCATACAAATCGCAACTATAGTTGGACGGTTGGTTAGAATGGAAATGTATGTGTTAATAATCACTGTAATAAACAAAGTTTGACTAGTTATATATTTAGTTTCCTTGTAAACCAATAATTTTGCTGCCTAAACTCCAAAATTTTCACTTTGCTGCCTAGGCAGGAAAAGTGTTACTTTGCTAATTGTTATTTATCTGCTAAATTTATATTGCGCTGTCAATCGACGAAAACTAGCTTTTACTCATGGTGTTGTCAAAAAGTTACTGTGAAAAAAAACGAGTTACCCTGGATAATAGTATATTAAGATACTAGTTTTAAAAGACCATATTTTATCGCACGAGCACGAAATTAGGAAACGACCCGCTTGCGGGGAGTTTCCTAACGTGCGAGTGCGCTAAAAGTCTTTTAAAACGTGTATTTTATATACTATTTTTTCTATTTTGCACGTTTTTTAATGAAAAACATTAATTTATTCAAGTCGCGATCAAAAGTTGGATGGGCATCTTGTCACTTTTGACGTCTGTATTATTAGGAATCCCATTCAAAACGGTGCGCGGTGTCGAAATTTTTGCTAGTGAGCATTGACATTGAACAATTTTGTTAACATCATAGGAACCAGTCAACAAAAGTAGTGTCGGAAAGAGCTTCGTTTCGACACTACTTTGCGTATCGAAAAGACTTCTTTATGATACCAAAATAGATAAAATACATTCCTGACTATTTGTTTTTACAAACGAGGTTATTCTCCATCCATTTTGCAAGAGAACCCCTGAAAACCGCCCCTCAATATCTCTTTTGGTTAAAATCCTCGAAAGTCCTGTAATTTTTAGGATTGACCTGGCTGCAGAGCTGTGCCGGGTACTGAAAAAATGTACTCGAGTACCGGGTACCGGGTACATGTGATAATTAAGGAACGAGTACAGAGTACAGAGTACTTTACTTGCTAAAATGTATTCGGAGTACAGTACCCAGAGTATAAGTACCCGAACTTTCCGGGTACTTTTAAAGTACATTTGCCAAAAATCTATGTTTGGGTTATGCAAAGCAAAATAAACAAAATATTTTAGAAAAATAGTTTATAATATTATAGAATAGCTGAAAAACAAAACAAAAAAGAGAATCCTAAAAATACCAGCTGATAAGTGTTATCTTATTGCGTTATTTTATTGGCCTTCATTATCACCAATTTCTCAAAACTTGAATCGCTGAGAGCATTTCGCCTTGGACTGTTCAATATTGACGCAAAAGAAAATAATTGCTCCACTGGTGCAGACGAAGGTAAACAAGTATTATACCTTAAAAATATATTTTTTTTATTATTGGGTAATCGTTCAAGTTATTTATTCCGCTCCTTTTGTCATCAAGATATTTGTATAGCTGTAGCCAATCGGATTCATTAAAGTCAAAGATGTAATCAGGTGTTGTATCGCTAGAACCTCCATATTCGCTATCATCATCGCCAATAAATATGAGTTGTTCCGCGGCTCTGATTACCAACTTCTTTATAGCGTCCAGAGAATATTTTGGGGTTTTTAAAACATTAAACCATCGCAACTTAAATTTGGGATGAACAACTGCAGAAATAATTGCAGGCTCAGACGTCAAATTAAGTATGTCGGAAAACCTTCTATTTAAGCTATCCATACATGTTCTTAAAATTAATTTACCATTTGAACTCATACACTGGAGCTTTAATTTTTCCCATTTATTACTTAAAGAAAGAAGACTCGGCAGTAAGTATCCATAATAGACACAATCCTGTCCCTGCAAAACGTCGAGTGTTAAAGCAATAGGCATTGGGTATAAAAAGCGGGCAATCCCGCTAAAAGCGAGACGCTTGGCAAACCCTAGCAGCTTTAAAAATTTTCGAAAATTCATTAAAATCGGTGACTTAGTTTTAAAGATACATACAATTAAATATCATGCAAAAAGTAGGTGTCCGTTCTTTTTTGACACGACGCGACCACTCGACCCGTTTAGATAAATCTCTTACTTACCTATATATTAAGATAATAGCGCCTTTAACCTCAAAAAGCAACAAATATACGATTTACGAATACGATACGATCAATCAATGTCCATGTTCCAGTTCAACACGCAACCTGGTGTTCTCACTATTACTTGTAGTGGTGATCTCGTCCGCCGAACGTTGTCGTGTAACTGCTCAATAACTAATAAACCGATTACAACAAACTCGGCAAATTCAGACAAGATCAATCTTATTTAAGTACCCGAGAATAATGTACTCGAATATGCGATGCGGGTATCGGGTACTAATAGAGAGTATTTGAGGAACCGGGTACCGAGTACAATTGATTCTAATGTACTGAGTACCGGGTATCGGGTACTCAAAAAATTTACTCGAGTACATTTTTAAGTATTTTTACCCGGGTACTGCCCAGCTCTGCCTGGCTGACGATCTAAAAATAAAATGGTTAGCTAAGGAATTGAAAGTGACAGGTAACAGCTATTTGCCCGGTTAACATTTTTGTTTTAATTTTGACATTTTTAACCATGAATATTAATTAAGGGAATATAAAAGCAAAAACAACCACAAAGACAAGAAAAATAATAGGAATGGGACCAATGTATCGTAAATCTAAAAGTGCATAGATTAGGTTAAGTCTAAGTCAACAGATCTTCCATTATCCATCTTTCTTTTTAGATACGTTTTTCTTGCTTTTAATTTATTGTATCGGATTTTTGATTCAAAACTTTTAAAAATACGAGTTTGATTGAAATCCGGTTCTATCGGATCGGTTTAAATAAATCGTAATTACGTACTCAGCACTGCGTGCCATAAGATCAGTGTTTTTGACCAAGACATTATTTTATACCATAAGGATATCAAACCTGATATATTCGGAACGAACGATCTATCTAATTAATGAACCATAAACAGAGGAATAAAAAAAACAGCATTGTTTTAATAAAAAAATATATTTTTCTATTAAAATAATGACACGTCGGTTGATTTGGTACCGTATTCGCTAAGTGCAGCTGGTGCGGGTGTGGAACAGGTGAACGATCGTGAGCGCCAGTGCACTTTGAACTTTAACGATCACGCTTTATCATGAGAAACTGCTTCTAATCACCAAAAACTCTCCAAATTTTCTGATCTGGACCCGCTTTTTCCGGCTTCAAACCGTTTTCAATGAGATTTCAGGCAATTAAATGTATAAATTTACATATTTTAACCTAAACGGCTTGTCAAAATATTGCAAGACGTATACCTTCAAAGTTGCCATAATGCATCAAAAGCAAAGCTCCACACGTAAAATTGTCGAAATCTTCAAACATTTTTGCCATCTTCTGCATGTTTCAATTTAACCTTAATTTTCGCATATTTTCGATGTCGAAAAATTGTTATAAAGCTTTTTTATAGCAGAGATCACAAGGTTCGAGATTAATTTCTTGAAAATAGCTATGCGTTAGCTGGCACCTAGGTACGTCTAAATTAGATCTCTCAAACTGAAAATCCAAGAAAAAAAATCACCAATTGGGCATTTACAAATGGATCGGTGTGATGGTATGATCTGCACATACTCCACCTCTTAAATGTGCGAAAGTTTGGTTGCTTCATATTATTCGATTGTTCGGTAATAAAATATCAAACGCATCATCATTTTCAAAGTGTCTTCTAATACAATTTTTGGCGGAAAAGTTCCGTTTTCTCGACATTTTCGCAACAGGGAATTTTTCTCCTAGAAGTTTCCTGTTAAGCTATCGATAGCGTCTCAGTTTTTTCGATCCTCGCAATCCTACTGGGTTGGGTGATTATTGACACCAGATATCACTTAACGGATCTTGCACATCCACATAGTGAAATCACAGAATAGCCTTGGCTATTCTGTGGTGAAATTCTCATCTACCTACATCAAATTTTCGATCGTCGAACCTGCGCATTTGGCAGCAGCCCGGTGTTGTTTTAATATTTCACTTTAACTTCACGCCCTAGTATGGCCCTCCGTCCCTCCGCTCACTTTGGGGGCGCAACCAAACAAAACCAACCAGAACTAACCCAAGGCAATGCCCAAAATCAAGAAAAAAACAAAAAAAAACAACTGTGAAAAATATAATCAAAATTGGTGTATCTAGACGCGAATCGTAGAGAATGTTAATTCAGCCTCGGGCTTCAGATAGAACTACTAAATGTGTAAGAAGCAAAACGTTCATAAGAGCAGAGTGGCGCAGTGGAAGCGTGCTGGGCCCATAACCCAGAGGTCCGTGGATCGAAACCACGCTCTGCTAATAACTTTTTTTAAATTGAAAAATGTAGACGAATTTAATAGATTTTTGGTCTCTTGCAACTGACGATTTTCCTTAGAAAACATTTAAATGATTATTATTTTAATATAAACAGCAATTGCTGGGCGTGCATTATATTAAATATATGTTCACTTAATAAACAATTCAAACATTTAAAAAAAAGATTAAACTGATTGATGAGAAATTGCTTATTCATTTTAACGCGATCAAAAATTATTTCCCATCCAAAAAAACATCATGCTGTTGAAAAAATAAACGCATTTATGCTTAAATATAATCAATCAGCATTACTGCTCAACATTATGTTAGAGTCAGACTACATTAGAAATAGAAATGCATAACAAAAAAAGGAAATATGCATGAATATAAATAAAATTACATAATATGTATTAGTATATATACAATAATTTAATTGAATTAAGTAGCCCCCATATATGTGATTTGCTCCCTGTTATTCTACGAATAACTGTTAAAATATTTTATACTTGAAATTAATAAACGAGCATTAAAAACTTTAAAATAATCATGGTAGTAACATTTTTGCGTGCTTCAAATGAATAATTTGTAGGATTCTAGGGTTAGTCTGGGTTAGCTTCATACAAGTTTTGTGCAGCTAAATGTAATATTTTATTCTTGTGTACTTATTTAGAAGTTATTTATATTTGTTTAATTTTGGGATATTGTTTAAAACTCCGTTCACGTCTTAGAAAACTCAATGTATGGTATTACATAAACGTTATGAAATTGTAGTGATTGATTTATTTAATTAAAAATGTTCTATTAATTAGTGCATGAACAGTAAATGCTCTAATGTGATTAATTCAATTCTCACAAATTTAAAATATTTTGCCTAATTTTATTTTATAATGCAACATTAAGTTTTATTTATTTCAAATAGATACATTTATTTATTGGAAAATCCATCATATTTTAAAGCGGATATATTAATTTCAAATTTTAATGCTTGAAATATTTATAATAATAATAATATATAATTATAATAATACGTACTTAATTCTTACCCTTTCTTTCCTAATAAAAAGTTCTCTCCTCTATTGGAAATTGGAAGATCCATCATATTTTAATGCGCAAATATTAAATTTAAATTGTATTGCTTAAAATATTTATAATAATAATACGTACTTAATTCTTACCCTTTCTTTCCTAATAAAAAGTTATCTGCCATTGAGTGTTTTGCCTTAAATAATAATAGGTATAAGTATTTATATACTAACTTGCATGGAAATCGTTTTTGCTGTACGCTAATGCTAAAATGACTTCAGAAAACAGTGATTATATTATATAGATACAATATTGCAGACATTTCGGCATGTTCGCAAATTTTCTTATTCCCACGACCGGATTCTGGTATCATCATGCACTAAATAATAGTTATCAGGATCATCAATATCTTACAAGGAATTAGGTTGAAACATATCATTTAAGTTGCATTTTCTTCACTCGCATTTGGGATTCTTTTCTGAAAACTTCAGATGAACACGGAGAAATTTTTCACCAGCAATTGAACCCGAAGCGTGTTGGCGGATTACTTACAACGTAATTTCTTTGACTATATCCTCTTTTTTAATCCCAAAATAAAGCTTATTTTGTAAAAAAAATGTGAGTAGTTTCCTTTAATTTTGTAAATAATTTTTTATGGTTGTTCCTGTTCTTCTAGTGCTCCCCTTTCAGAGCAGTTGGCTTTGCTACAAGGAAATCCGCCAGCACGCTCGCCGTCCGGATTTAGCTGTTCTTCTCGGGCTAGCGGCTAGAACGAGGGCGATCCTCCCAGATTAAGTTACACCCTTGTCGGACAGTGGTACTGCCTGGTTCTGAACCATGTCGGGGCCGCCGACACAAGCTTTTCCAAAGCAGAACTATAGTGAATTCTGCAATGAGGTTCACTCGGGGAAAGTATAACCGTTTTCTGTCATATAGAGTTCCTTGAGGGGCTACCCCAAACCACCACCAGGCTACGTTTCACGTGCGAAGAAAGATTTCTCCTTAATTGGGAATCACCCGACCCCAAATGAGTTGCCCCTCGCAACCACTAGCACGCTTCAATTTTCCAGCATCTCCCCCAGAGAGCGGGAACATGTTTTCTAAGTGAAAAGCTTCCACTATCCGTGCCGAATTATGTTATTCGTGTCGATGTCACGGCCGCCGACTTTCACAAAAAGGTAAGATTTCCAAAGCAGAACTAGTGACTTCTGCAAGGAGGTTCACTCGGGGAAACTATAATCGCTTTCTGTCAGATAGAGTTCCTTGAGGGGCTACCCCAGATCACTACCAGGCTACGTCTCCACGTGCCAAGAAAGATTTATTTCTAATTAGGAAGGAATCTCTTCCCCAAATGAGTGACCACTAGCACGGTTCAATTTTCCAGTATCTCTCCCAGAGGCCCAGAGGGCTGGAACACGTTTTCTAAGCGAAAAGCTTTCACTATCCGTGCCGAATTATATTATTCGTGTCCAGCGTGTTCACTGCTCCGAAGCCAGACCGATTTTTTTATGATTTGGCTTTATCGTGTTTTATATTCCTTTTCTCTTCTCTAGAAACGTATGTGTGATAGGTAAAGAAACAGAGGTGGCATTTGAAATAAAAATAGGCACAGAGTCAACAAAATATCAAATATCAGGGAGCGACAAAAAGTTTCAAAATGCAAAACAGTGATAATTGAAAACAGCTATATAATACAGTGGCCTTAATAAATTTGTAAGATATGCTAATAAGTAGGGACAAGTTTCATGTAGCATGTAAAAAGTATAAATATAAAATTAATTAAAATATGTATTCAAAATAATTCTAGTATACCAGAATATTGGAGACAAAACTGAGATTTTTGGTTGTCTTATAGGAAAATCTTAAATATATTATCTCACATCACGATCAAGATGTTAAAATTTAATTAAAAAACGAATACATGAATTTTAAGGATATCTTATCATCTCATTGTCACTCACAACTCACAACAATAGATAATAAAAATCCTACCACGATGCAAGATGATAGACTAAACTATCTTTCAGTTTTATCACTTGAAAGTGATGTCAGAAGTACAATATCTGATAATTATGTCAGAAAAATATTGTTGTTTTGAAATTTTAGCATTAGGCCAGGATGTGATATCAAAAATTCATCTGTAGTAACACGTAAAAACTAAGAATAGCATTTCTGTTTCAACGCTTCTTTTACTTTGTGGTGTATTTTCTCTAACAATTATTATCTCTCAACACGCCCTTATCAGTTTTATTTCCACATATTATTTCCTCTTAGTCAGAACAAATAATCTCAATTCTAATAACTTTTTGAAATATTATTTTCTGATTGATTTATGATGATTAGTTTATTCGTTTTCAAAATAATCCATTATTATTAAATTTAACCTTTTGAGTAATCTGAAAGGCTGGCAATTTCGATTTTCATAATTTAACATAACCAGCCAAATAATATCTTCAAATTGACTGTTTTAAACACAACAAGTTTCACTGGTAATTTATTTTTGCGTTGTATTCAATTAATTCTATAGTAAAAAAATATCAACAAAAATATCTTTGTTCATTCCATGGTGCTAGATAGATGGATGGTATCCGAAAACGTATTCCTTGCGTATTTGGCAGGGTTTGGGAGCCGAGGATATCATAAAGGAGTATTCTAGAATGATTGCGTTTTAAATCAACTATCAGTGGACTACAATACCTAAAAATATAAGAATTCTGAGGCGAGTTTATAGGATGTTCCAGAACATGTGGGTAATCTCTCTAGTACGGAATCTTTAGAAGAAAATAGCACTAATTCTTCCTAAACACAGGATGGAAAAGTCAGTTTTTGAACAATAATTTTGGTACTGGCTTGGTATAAATTGATCAAATTTGGGTTATTCTTGTGCTGACGTACTTCGTGTTTTAAAATACCTTACCCATGGAATAATATTAAAATTGTTTTAATGACAGCCAATACATAGGGAGGCTGGTGGATCGTAGTAGATATTTCACCGGTTGTTTCACTCCCATTTTTAAGACTTTTCCTTAAGATTAAAATAGGTGTTTTTAGATTCACTAGCCTCTAAGAAGAAAAACTACTCTTTGTCGATGTCGCCGAAGCCATTACCAAAACAATTTTTATGTACTTTTAACGGCATTCATTAGTACAACTACAATCCAATTGTGATTAAGTTATAACTAGCAGTAGAAAAGTTATTTGTGTACCTCAGGTAGGGGTGCTTGTCAACAAATGAGAGTATAGTATGAACAAAATTATGTTATTTCCACGTAAACTTTGAATAAGTTTCAATAGTACCTACCAGTTCCGTATAATTCTCAGATTTCTTATTTTCTAGGAAGTTGCTACACACATTTTTAAAGGCAAGCCACGCCCGAATTTCCTTTTCCAAAAGTACAGGTGCAAGCTTTTCTTACAAGTGGACTTTAAGTCTTTCACTAGGCTTTCAGGGTAACTTCGCGACATGTGTAAGAAAATATTCGGTTTGTTGACACAGGATTGTAACGGCATTGTTTATGCGCAGTCAAAACACTATTTAAAAGGACAATTACCCCATTTGTACTACACAGGCACAAATAAATAACTAAATGGGTAATTAGACCGTTCGTTCCTTTAAAACTGCTAACTGATGACTATTTGTACCTCCTCTGTAATTTCTTAGGGTACTTTCGGCCTCCCGAGCAGTGAGTACTTCTCTTATTGATCAGTTATCAGGACTTATTGTCCACGTTTTCTAGATTACAGAAGCAAAAGTTATTCAAATAGAACGTTAGTTTGGCAGGAAGGGTTTTGATGCAGAACAGTGAATAATTATTGTAGACTAAACTGTGGCTCTGATTTCATATTTAATAAATCTTGCTCTGAGTCGCTGTGTTTTCCCAAAACACAGCGTTTTCCCAAAGCGATTTCACAAATGACTCTAATCATGAAATTAACGAAAAAACTTCGCATAAATCTAAATCAGGAGCCTGTAATTTGTGATTTACTTTTTAGAGCGATCTAAAATTACTTAATTTCAAATGATGGACAAAACATTTGCTTCCAATTTAATTAATATTTTTTGTTCTAATCACTCCAATGCTTTGTCTCTCTTTTATCCTGTATGTAGTAGCAAAGAAACATTATTTTCTTTGGTGGTAAAATGATGACCAGACGTGGTCGACGTATGAGTGGTGAATGCTGGTGATCTTCTAAGCGCGGGCCCCTAGGCTGAAGGTTATGTTCCCTACGGGTAAATCCGCCACTGGATACTTTTTTATTACTTTTTCTAGATTTGCTACAAATGCTAAGCCATACCACAGTTTATACCATCATTCGGATACGGTATAAACTGTGGCCATACAGCCTAAGAGAAAATAATGCAGTTTTAGACTACATTTCTTTTACTTTGGAGTTTCAAAACATCATTTAGATTTGGCAATTTTGGCATAATAATTACAAAGATATTTCACAACTTCGGTAACAATGCTCATGTCTATTTTTTATCATAGCATATAGATGTTTATTAAAATAACTATTATCTATAATAAAAAAATATATAATAACGAAATATCTTATCTTTTTACGTACAAGTATGTAATATATGAATGTACGTAATAGCATAAAAATGTAAAATATTATTACAAATGGTTTTTTAATAAAGCCTCGTTTTGAAAACAATTTTATAGTTCTAAACAATTTAACTGTACGTAGGTAGGTGTAACTATTTTATCGCGAATTTTAAATTACTATATTGAATTTCTGATGAGTGGAATTAACATAAATCGATAAATCTTTTTGCGTTATTACTAGAGGTATTTTTCTGTGTATTTATATTGATGTCAATTGCTCTATAAATAGAGACTATGTAATAATAAAATTATCTGGATAATTGTTAAATTATATTCGTACTTCAAAATATACTGGGCGACTTTTCTAAAGAATATCCGCAGATAATGTTTCATATTTAACGGCAGAATATTTGTTTTGTTGTTCTCTTCGCCTTTAAGAATTCATAGAATCGCTTCGGCTCGTACATTATAAAATAGCACGCCTTCAATTTAGTGGCCCTAAAAGCATAGGGGAAGGTTGCCTATATTGAACCGCCTCCTAAATTGGATCACCGCAATATTTGAATCAATACGCGCGATGGTGGCGACATCTTTGAAATCCTCTTTGACTCTTGTTATAAAGTCGTCATTATCAGCGTTATAAGATCATTTACAGTCCTACGGCACTATGCAATATTTGCCGCTTCTGATTGGTAGTTTAACGTCACTTTAGGGTACTGTTAACTCTTCACGCATGGCCCTCCGCTCGCTTCGCTCGCTCCGGGGAAGAACCTAATAAATCTAACTCAAAGTAACCCAAATTTACAAAAAGAAACAAACATTTCCTTAAAAAAATAAAGAAAACATGTCTTGACCCCGACGGAAACTGAACGCGAGCCGTTCGTATCGCAAACACAGAATCTGATCACTGCACTAACTGATCCGCTGGAATAAACTGACTGGACCCTAGCTAGATCCATATATTATATAGCCCTAATATAGCAAGTTTTACCCTATTCATAGCGCTACTAAAAAGATCAAACTCAAATACATTGGAATGTTAAACATGTAATCTTAGAAAATAACTGGCGGTTTCATAAATTGAGCCACCACAGTGTCGCGTCAATTGGATTGGTCCAATTTAGGAAACTAGAATTATTTCTCATGATTATGTTTTTAAATGTTAAAATTTGTGTCAATATGGGGTGCTCCAGTAATGAAAATACATTTTTACCCTTATACATTATACAGTTATAGTGTCAAATGCGTGGTTCAATATAGGCTACCAATGTTTTACTTTGTTCCAGAATGTCTTCCAATAGTAGAAAAAGCATAAAATATGGTAAATGGGGTATAGCCGATATGGCTTTAGAGGCCTACAAAAGCAAAAAGTATGGTTTAAATTAAATATGCCGCATGTACAGTGTCCCAAATGCGACGTTCAAACGGCATTTGGACTCAAAAAATGAAAATGCTAACCAAGATCGTAAATCTTCGGATGAACTACGAATCACCATCTTTTCACCGGAGTTTGAGGAGAGGTTGGCGGAGCATATTCTTAACCTAGAGAAATTGTTTTATGGAGTCACCATAAAAGATGCCCGTAATGCAGTGTATGAACTGGCGGAGCAAAACAACATCAAAAACAACTTCAATAGAGAAAAAAACACGCAGGCTGGTAAAAAGTGGTTTATGCATTTATGCGCAGAAATCCCAACATTTCATTGGGCAACGAGAATCTACCTCCATAACTCTGTGCAAGGGATTTAATAGAGATAATATTACTCAGTTAGTTCTTCGACTTTTGAAAAAAAATTGTCGTGAATGCCAGCTTAATGCAACAAGAATATTTAATGTAGACGAGTCTGGCTTTTCAACTGTTGACAAGAAGTGCCAGAAAATTCTAGCCCTAAAGGGCAAGCGTGAAGTGGGTTCGGTTGCTAGCGGCGAACGTAGCGTGAATACCACGACGGTTGTATGCACCAATGCAATCAATTGTTGCACCGATGATAATATTCAAAAGAAAAAGAGCTATCCAGATCTCAGAGTTGGAGCGCCTCCTAACTGCCTGGTAGAGATATCTGACGTCGGATACATCAATAAAGAACTGTTTATTACTTGGCTCAAATCTTTTATCAAAGCAGTAAAAACCAACAAGGACCAATAAAGCTTTGATTGCTTTAGATGTCCACAGTACCCACTCTAATATTCTTGAGGCAATAGAGCTCGCACGAAATAACGCAGTTATGTTACAGCTTCCGAGGCATACCACCCCTCCCGGCTTCAACCCCTAGACGTGGCGCTATTTAAGCCACTGGAGCTCAATTACACTGAAGCTAATAAGAAATGACTAAGGACTAATCCGGGATTGACAGTTTCTCAATACCAAGTTGCTCAACTCTTTGGAGAAGCTTATGCGAGGGCAGCTGTGTTAGCAAATACTATGAATGGTTTCAAGAAAACGGGAATTTGGCCGGTAGACCGTAATGTTTTCAGCGATGTTGATTTCGCACCTTCAGATGTACTCATCCCAAAAACAAGTGCAGACATGGCTGAACATGATAACACTGAAAGTAGTTTCGATTCCAGTGATGAAGATGTGCCCTTGAGTCGCTGCAGTAAAAGACTAGCTGCAGCAAAATAAACGAACCTACTAAGGCTTGGGGGCCCACTCGTCCAGTGCTTAATATTGAAGGTTTCTGTCAACTGAACCTAGGAATACTTTCTGTCAAGCAACGATTATTTTTATTTAGTTCTGCATAATTTAATACCTAATGAAAAGTTTGGCAAAATCAGCGTCGCGACACTCGTTAATCGCCGACCAGGATTAGTCCTGATTTGATTCAGGACACCATCATCTTTTGATTTGACACCCCGGAAATCCCGTTTTGTTGACATATTTTATCCTGTTGCCGAGAGCATTACCTTACCATTATCTTATAGTTTTAGTATTTGATACCCTAATTTTTCCTACGTTTTAAAAACGAGTGACCACAAAAAACTATAAAAGCGCCCGCAATTAAAAGAAAACTGAAAAAAGAATTGGAATTAGAGAAAAATTACGAAAATGTTTTTTTTTCGACGAAATCGCAGTCTGAGCCAAATTTGCAACCATTTACGTCCAAACGCGATGACATTGAGGACAATAATTATATTTAAATTTATATATTATATATTACTCAGAATATTTGAACGGTATAACACAACTTCAGGTGGCTAAGCCACAGGCATCAGCACAAGGGATCTAATTTTTCTGTGTGCTAAAACTAAAAAGTTCTATGAAGCTGAAATATCCTCAGACACCGTAATATCAAGTAAAGACATAATACTCGAAAGTGATTTAGGTCATTTTGTTAATAAACCATTAAGATGTAAATGTGAAAAAAAACTAAAAAAAATTGAGCTTTAGTAAAATTAGGGATGAAATAAAAATTTGCTAGATTTTGAGTTGAGTCAGTTGGTATTAGGTTACATTATGTGTTATCAGAAGTGAATTTTACTTCCAAAGCTTTACAAAAAGAAACAATTGCTTTGGACGAAGCTAGTTCTGTTTTACTAAAGACGAAAAGCAATGTGGGAAAACTACCGTCAACGCTATAATGAAGTTCTAAAAGAAGCACGAACAACTGCTCTGAAATGGTACATTCCAACTAATTATAGGAGTAAGCGACAAATTATTAAAAAAAGTATTTGATGAATTAACTTTAGATCATCGATTTGATTCCAGGGAACACTTTTGAAGTGAAAACTTCTTTAGGCGCGCTCTTCACTTTTCTTGTGGGGGTTGAATGAGACCGAGCCGCCACGTAACGCCGTCACGTAACGTAACGTAACGCTGCATGTTCCTGTATAGGTAGAGGGCTGAAATTTTCAGGGGATGTAGCGGGGGTTAAAAGAAGATACTGGACGAAAACGGGACCCCGTAGGGGGGAGAAGGAAAAACTTAAATAATTAATTTCGGGAGAACGGGAAGAGGTACGGGTTAGAAATTTTTATGGTAAGTGCTCGACATGGGGACCACCTTAGACCATACGTGAAGGACCGGAGCTCTAATTTAAGGGGGAATTTTGGGACATCTCTACAACGAAGGCTCGGATCGAAATTCTGACAAACTTGTTGAAGTTTTCACTTCTATCATGTGGTTAAAGCACAAAAAAAATTATTTTTTTAAATTGGTGTTTTTTATCAGGTATTGACATTATAAAGTCTCAGTTAACAACTAGATTTACAGGTTTAAATAGGATATTGCAAAATTTCTCTTACAATTTATAAAAACAGAGTTAGATAAAGAAATGACAAAAAAAATTGATTGAAACAAATTTACATTGACCTATTATTATTTTTTACCATGCCGATTATATATGTGTCAGCTGAAGAATCTTTTAGTAAACTGAGTACATATTTAAAGAATCAAATAGGGCATTCATTGATCGATCAATATTTATCTTTAATTTCCGTCGAAAGTGAAGCTCCCAACAAATTAGATCTTAAATATGCATATGAATTTGCAGTGTGTAAAACGAGAAAAAATCGTTTTAGATTTTAATAAGTTAGGTCGAGTGTTGCTTTAAACTAGGGAAATTTCATAATATTTCCAACGTCGTCGTTAATAACTACTACTTGGTTAAAATTTACTTATTTTAGAGTTTTGCTGTTATTGATAAAAATAAATATATTGATGTTATATGTAAAATAAATAAAAAAATTAAAGCTGGTTGTTTTATTTTTATTTAGTATTTATGATTTGTGACTGAAAGGGGGGCCTCCTTATGTATTTTGCGTTGGGGCCAAAACATTTTAGTTACGCCACTGTAAACAGACATCATCAAATATTTCAAAAAAGAAAACTGTTAAGCGCAAAGTAAAATTTGTGTCGGGCATTTCTAAGATAAATGTCAAAGAGTGGTATTGCAAACTTTTATCTGAGAGCATTGTTGAAGAGAGTGCCTAAAATGCAGAGATTGGGTGCATGAAGCATGTAAACGTAAATTCAATACAGAGTTTTATCTGTGATATTTTTTCCTAGTTCTAAGGAAAAGCGTTCCTATTTACTTTTTACTATTTACTCTTACTATATGAGTTCTGTTATAGTTGTTGCTCACTTAGTTTCTAAAAATAACTATTATTTTCAAAGATTGTAGGTTTAGTCGTTCTTTGTTCGTGTTCTTTATTTTGTTCTCTTTATTGTGTTATTTTATTTGTTTATGATAAAACTTGCCTTTTTCATGTTTATTTAATATATTTTTGTCTTAAATTTAAGAAATTGAAGTAGATGGTCCAATATAGAAAGAGACTGGCTCAATTTAGGCAACCAGTTTCCTATAATGGACCAGCTTCACGGATCTGGGATTATAATTTTCTACGAAAAACTATTCAACAAAAAATTCTGAGAGAATTACTAGAAGTGGATAATATATTAAAGTATTTTGCTTATAAATTTGTTAAGTGTTTTAATTTGGTTTCCTTAAAGTTAGAGCCCTAAAACTGAAAACTGGTCCAATATAGGCAGCCTTCCCCTATTACGATTTTGAAGCTAATAAAAACTAGAATCTGAAAATAAAAATGTTACTGTTACTAATTATTTAAATGTTTAACCATAGTTATTTTTTAAAACGGTGCACCTGTTTTCTTCCAATCGCAATCAGAATTCTGGACTGAGAGTAATAAAAATATTTGCTGCCACTAGACAAGGGGAGATACTTTACTTTCGGCCAATCAGGCCTCATATTTGTAACCAAAAAGCTGGTAACAACAGTGGTGGCCTTTCACAATAAAATTGTTTTGGCCTAATTATAGTTTAGTTCGGTGCGGAAGTGGCGCTATTTGGATCCAAAAACAACATTTTACCCCATATTATCCGGCAGTAAACTTTTAAACGGATATTTCTATAGTTGAAAAGAAACACGTAAAACACGTTTAATATTGTGTATCTCGCAGATGAAACTCGTTGTTCGAGACAGGCAGCGGCAGCTGGAAAAAAATTCAAAAATAATAGTAACTAAGAGCACTGAAAGTTGTATGCTCACCTTGAATCCGTTGAAGTTACTTTACTGTTATTTATTTATTCATCACACAACGACTTTCAAAGCAATCAGAATACTGGACCAACGAATTTTTCACTCGATATGCCACGCGACCAGGATGAAACAAGAAGAAATTAATGTTTATAAAATGTTTATAAAATAAATAAGCCTGTATATACATAACATTCTTCATCATGACAAAGAAATACGACATAATCAATTAATACTTATTCTTTATTGTCATTTATATTTTTCTTTAAACAATTGATAGTGGCTAATAGGACCGTGTCTCTCTTCCCTCTGCTTGGTTAAGTTTTCTTCCTGTTCTGAAATGATCTGATTTAATTTTTCAATTTCCTTATTGTGATCATCCTTCATCGTCTGAATCAAATCTGCTTGTTCATGAATTCTTTGCTCAACAGTTGAGAATTCTTGCCAAGCAGATTTTTTAACATCCTGAAAGTTACAGAACATTTTACTAAGTAATAAAATGAAGAAAATGTGGGAAAAGTTACGAATGAAAATGAAAAATTAATTTAAGTTTGATAGGTTGGAAATTGATCTAAATGTAAGCCTGAATAATGACACTTTTTGCCCAGCAGAGTAATTTTTTTAAATATTGAATGACTACGACATTGATACGATTTTTCGGAATATTGTTACATTAGAAAATCATTTAATAAAACAAGTCAAACTATATTAGTAATTTATAGGACTTTATTCATAAGGTCTGCTATAGATCTGATAGTAAGGCTGAAATATTCATTCAGTTAATCAAGTTAATATTATCAAAGAAAATGTTTCTAATTCTACTCTTTCTCAAGCATTATGGCGTGCTTTACCAGAGCATTATGGCGTGCTCTACGGCACAGGCAGTTCTTTTCCATTAGGTTCTATTTATAGCAATAGACTTCTTTAATTATTATAAATCTGCTTATGGTGGCGGATCTGCTTATGGCAGCAGATTGGATGTTTTTAGTACTAGAAAATACCATCAACTTTGTCTATAAAATATTATAGTGTATTTTCCGTTTTTTTGATCCCTTGACACTTGTATCACCACTAATTTATTACATTTGCTTATTAGTAACATTTATTAAAATGATTTGCTTTTTCCAAGCCTTCTATGAAGCCTAGCGAATGTTTCTTTTATCAATGGTCACCTTTATCTTTTAGAGGAGATGCCTGCTCCTGACCCAAATGGTTTCTTGGCTTCGTCTTTGGACAAAGATGTTTTGGCGCTATTGGGAGATGTGGAGCCTCTTCAAGAAGTGGTTGAACCGAAGAGTCATTCCGATTTAGTCAGCAGATGGTCTGTGGTTTTGGGAAAGGCCTTGGGTGATGACGCTCTAAATGCCTTAATTAAAAAATATCCCCTTACGGAAAAATGTCCCTCTCTACGGAGTCCCCGCCTTAATTGTGAAATAGTTTCTGCAATTAATGAGCAGGTTATGCGCCGAGATGCAACCATAGTTGGTTTGCAGAGCCAAGAAGGATCTGCTCTTTCGGCTTTAGGCCAACTACTATCTGGGCTTATTTCAGAAGAGGGAGGGGAAAGAAACCGGAGCAATATAGAGCTGGCTAGTGACACAAGCAGGTTACTTTTGGACTTTCACTTGTATCATAAATATTCAGTCCTCCGACGAGATTTGTTAGTTTTAAATCTTCGGAAAGACTAACGAGGCGTCATTTTCTTTGATATTATGTATCACCGTATTAATGTTTCTCATCAGACAGCCTAATTTGTATCTACATTCTGACTGACTTTATAATGGTTTGTTTTGGATATCATTTGCTTCAAATTGTTGTATTTAATGCCAAGTAGGTTAAAAGGTGGATACAGCCATGCGAAGGGAAGGGGGGCGGTGGGGGTAATTATGATATAATGAAAATAAAGAAAAATTAGAATAATAAAATATGCATTTTGCATTCATTACAGGCAAACAACTGGTGGGAAACTCTGTATTTTCCACGTTACCGTTAAGTTACAAAGTACCTTTTACCACTAATTTTATTATAGTTATATGCCAGTTTAGATTTGTGTTTATAATTTTATATTAAAAAAATGGGTTGTAGAGAGGTGTACTAATCACTTTGATGTTTTTTTCAATTTTAATTTCAATTGAGTTGGGTCCTAAGTCCTAGCATATTTTCGAACCCCACCAGTAGGACTTCTGAAAGCTTATTATTATTGATTCTTATACGCTCGGCACTCTCGCTTAGGGTTGTCACCTATTCTGATACGTTAAGAAGGACAAAGGTCGCCCGCCGGAGACAGAAAACTTTTTTGAGTGCCACGCCCCAAAACGTTAATTTTGAGGCCCAAAATGAACTTTTTTCGGGCGTTTTGAGCCTTAAAAACAATTTATTGTTTATTTTTTTAAAGTATATTTTTTGTCTGACTTAGCTACATCTAAAAGCTTTTTATCACCTTCAATTAAATTAAAAAGTTGTTGACAGTTTTCTTTGAAATTAACAGTTCGGCCCGAATCAGTTTCAAACATCTGTTTCTCTTATCTCTCCACTTTGTCCCAGATACAGAAAAAAATCCTTTTGAAACAGCAGAACTTGACGGGATGCTTAGAAAATACGACACAAGAGAAAAATGTGGAGAATGTCTGGTATTTTTTGACAAATATAATTCCTCTTTTGTGGTTTTGAGTAGTTCTTATACTCTTCACAAGCAACTTGCCACAATGCATAATATTTATTAGTTTCCGAAATCTCATTAAAAAGCTCACCCATGTCTATTTTTACATTGTCATTTTAAATAGAGAAAAAATATTTTCAAATTCAGTGTATGACGGAAATCCAATTAACAACAGTAAGTTGCCAGTTTTTTTTTCAGAAAAATCAAATCGTTTATCGGTAAATTTTCAAGATTTTTCTAAAAAAGATTGCATTTATTATATTTAAATAATGGCTGGGCATTCGAAATTTGAAAATTTGTCAATGTGAAGGACAATTTTTAGGGAAGAAAACGGAAGGACTTTAAACTTTAACGGAGGACTGTCCTTCCGTAGGAAGGACGGGTGGCAACTCTACCCTCACTTGATATTTTTTGTTTCGATATCAATTATTTTTAAAATTGCATTTATTTCAATAAAAAATAACAGTTTTTAGAAATACTAGAATCTATTTAATGAGTTGACTCATTGACTCGGGCTCTCAGGCTGTGAAGGAAGAGTGGTCTCTTAACAAGAGTTAGACAGTCTTAAAAATTTTGAACCAAAATTTTATAGAAACTTTAACATTTAAAGTTACCTAAAATATTTTTAGAGACATAAGTAGGAATCTGAAAGGTTTCATACTCGGCATACAAGTAAAGCGACCCAAGAAAAGTTTTTGCCGCTTTACGATGATCTTGATCTTCGTACTAAACCTGAATTACTACCTTTAATGCAAGTGCAACCCTCCCACCAGCAGAAATCGAATCACGTGACAATGAAATTGGCAAGTAACATAAAGCAAATGAAAAGTGAGATTAAAAATAAAAAATATCCTATGTCCGACGATTTAAAAAAATATTTGGATGCATATTTGGCGCCAAAATATGGAGTACTGGGAACTTCGTCGAATCATCTTATACTCATATATCGTATTCAGAATACCCCTTTAGGTAGAGGTGACCATCACTCCGGGTGTTTTTCGAGATTCTGTTTATCGAGTTCCGATAAGCACAAGGATCCGGATCCCAATCAATATCTCTCTTGTAATATTATTGTTTATTACTTGTTATTTAATTTTTTTCCCAAATTTTGGCGCTCTTCTGTAGTGGCTGGCCCTGAGCAACGAAAACTCTCGGTACCCTCTAGAACTGGCCAAGTTCGATGCGTTGGTTTTTCTTATCTGGAGTTCGTGTTTATTGATTTTGTATGAATTTACTACTATTTTGCTGTGGTATATATTCGGAATACAAATTAATTTTATACTCTAAGGATTCGTTGCAGTCGTTGCCCAAGTGGACTAAATAAAGCAATAAAGCAGATATTAATCGAATGGTATATATTTTTCCAATACTACCTTTAGATGGGTTTTCAGAGAATCCATACGAAGAGCCATTTCTGATCCGATTTTTTTAACCGCTTTATTTTCCAACTGTCTTTGGTTTAATGCCTTCAGAAGAGTCTCTTGTTCAGCGACCATGTCTTTGGCAAAGCACATCGCCTTGTGTAGCTGTTTGCGGCATGCGCTTCTTGATAACTGTACTTCGTTTAGAGAGTGCTCTAGGTCTAGTTGTTTAGCCTCAGACTTTCTAAAATAGAAGAATCATGTTACAATTTTTCGCCAACCTTTTCATTATCTTTTAGTTGTGACTTTTATTAGCAAGCAAAAGAGTAGAAGCATTTTTTTTTTCGAAAATTATCTTTTAATTAAGTTCCTCATCGCCACAATACAACCCAAGCGACTTTATCTTGCTACAGTTGTTGCTTCGTAGAGCCTCATGGAAACGAGAGGATTCTCCTGGAGAAATTAGGATACAATATAAAAATAAATAGGCTTGTGATATGGTAATTACCTGATTAACAGAGCAAAAAATTAGACTTCACAATACAATCATTTTAATGCACCCCTTACAAATTCTAGATAATTGTAGTTTTCTAACAATATATGCATCTAAGTCTATCCCATTACAGTTGGCAGCATAAATTGAGGGTCCGGTCATAAATTTATCGTAAACCATAGGCGTGACGATAATACTTGCCAACTTGGTAAATTGCCTTGTTATAAATCGGATTCCAGGTAGTTTGGTATTGGGTTTCGTACCAACCTAGGGCGATTGTACATATCAAAAGAAAATTTTAGTTCATGTACGGCAAAGAGCAAGTATCAACTGATTATATAGTGGCTTCAACTTTAAGTTTTTCTCCAGTTTCTATTATTTGCTGAAGACGAGAATACTTGAGGTCAAAGACATTTCCTAAATGTTTTTGCTTGAGGCCAATCCGAAAATATTGCAGCGAATGTAAACATATTTTTTATTTCGATGAAACTTGTCTGACCGAAGGGCACACCATATCAAAAGTCTGGCAAGATAGAAACACTCTTAGTCCTCGACAAGATGTCATGGAGAGCTAGTCAACGGGATTAAGAGCATAACTGAAAACTGATATAGGAAGTGAAAATGGATTTTTGGATGACGACTTATTAGAATTTCAATTGAATTCAACTAAATAAAGACTACCACAAAGAAATGACTGCTAACGTTCTCGAAGAATATTTTAAGCAAATGAATGGGTTTATTCGTGGTAATTCAGTAATATTGATGTATAACGCCAGTGTTCAATCTAGGTTAGTAGAGAAGCTTCCCATAACTTCATGGAAAAATCGGAGATCATTGAGTGGTTACAGCGGAAGAAATTGAATTGTGATGGTAACATATGGTGAAAAGGAACTTTTGGAAATTGTTAGGCAACAGAAGTAAGCAAGTTTAAATACATGTTATTAATGAGATGGCAAAAGATCGAGGTATTACTGTATTATCGCTTACCCCCCTACCATTTTGAGCTGAACCCAATATAGCTTATATGGGGGCAAGTAAGATCCAAAAAGTACGACAACTCTTTGTGGTTTCATTGGCGAATATAACTGCGGAAATTTGGCAAAACGCTTTAATAGTATATTGTGTAACTAGGAGGAAAAGCAAAACATTCCTGGACGACTGTGGTAGTTGCTGGACGAGGCGCAGCCGAGGCCAGCAACACAGGAGTCCAGGAATGTGCTTTTCCTACAAGTTGCACATACTATTTTTTATCCGATCGAAATTAATTAGAATACGTACTTATATAAATAGAGCCAAATATTACTCTAGATAAAAACGGTGTTTAAAATTTAAACTCAACATAATATCAAGTTTTGAATCGAGCGAGCTTGAAGTTTATCACGTAGCTACGGAAACTACATCTAAATGTTACTTTTGAAAGACGTCAGATCTGACAAACAAAGCATTTGAATATGACAGAAATGTTACATTCCCGGCCTAGGACGGGAATGTTATATTCCCGGACAGTTATTTTCTATTCTTGTACAGTTATTGCATGTTGCCAAGCAACGAATACAATATACTGGAATCATGACTTTTGCGGTGAGAAAACACATCGGAAAGGTGTCGTTTTTCGTCCGATCGGATAAAAAACATGTTATGGTAGAGGAAAAAAAAAGAGAGAGACCTTGACGACGTAATCGACGAAACTATGGAAATCGAGCCTTTAATTATTACCCGAGACATGACGACTTTTCAAATTTTTCTCTGGGTGATTCTACCAACTTTTAATTCTTAGGATCCTTGTTTTTGGACTATTTGCATGCAATAATTTCTGTATTTTTTTTTATTATAAACAGTTTTTTTTGTTAATTAATATTATAGGTATTCAAAAAACTGAAAAATAATAATAAGGCCTATATTATTCAGACAAATTAAAAATTATAACCCAGGTCTCCGACAATGATGTCCCGATTCATTGGTTATTCTTCATTTGCATTTTATGGCACTATTGTTCTTTCACGGGTTACAGGGTGGCCTATAAAGAGGATTAAAGAGGTAAAAGTTGTTGGCACACCCGACCATTATTTTGAATCTTTTATGAGAGCACCGAACTATCAACTCCTATGAAATGCACAACTAATCTAAGAAGTTGAATAATATCTGACTGTTGGTGTACCCTAGGTATTAGGTATCAAGATATGCAACCATTGTGAGCTCATGCACCCAATGTGCCACATTTGGAGGGATATTAGTTTGAGTCTACATTTTCCTAACTCAAATATTCGAGCAGTCAATCGAGACTTAAGGCGTCCCCCTGATACTTCGCATCATCCAATTTTGGAAAAACTTTTCAAGCTTATTCGCTAGACATCATCGCTCACACATCTCGGGTGCCGCACCAAAGCACACCCTAAAACTGCTGGATTCCATTCAGAAGAGAGCTGTGCGTCTCGTCGGCGACCCGGAGTTGATCCGGAATATGGATAGTTTGGAACACCGTAGACATGTGGCCGAGGTGTCCCTGTTGTACAGATACTTTCACGGCAGATGTTCCCAGGATTTGGCCCGGCTCATCCCGCCCCTGGCTACGCCTGTCAGACAGTCACGACAGACGGCAAGAGCGCACCAGTTCATCGTACAACACCTAGAACATCACTTTACAAGAACTCCTTTCTCTGGCGCACTGCATCACTGTGGAGCTCACTCCCAGCACATCTGTTTCCCCCCAATTACAATCTACAACTATTCAAGAACCGTGTCAATCAACATCTTCGCACACACACCGCTCGTCGAACGCCATCTCCCTTTAGTGTGCCACTGCCATAAAAAAAAGACAAAGAGGAAACTGTTTCATATACTATAAATGCATTTTAATCGATTTTTGTCTCATCTCATATTTTAAAACTTGATGTAGATTAACTAATTTGCTACTTGAAATAAACCCTTCAAATTATTATAACCATAACCAAAAGCTGACATTATACGAAAATGAATATTGCTGACAAAATGATGAATGCGACTTTATATCCTCGTGACTTACGTGAATACAGTTGAATATGATGAGAATTGAGCATACCATTTATACAATGATTATACTTCTGAAACAACAGTATGAATGAGAAGGTTTCCCAGAAATATCTAACAAAATTCATATATTTTTAATAATACGTTTAATATAAATAAGAAGGTGTTTCGTATTATTTTGTAATATATTTAGTTATTTGGCTTCAATCCTCTAGCCCCGGTCACCCTAATCTCAAATATTCAAATGAATATAAGTTTATGACTTTTGAATTTCGGTTTCTGTTATACAGGGTGACAATTTGAAAACTTACAAATGCTATAATTTCTAGGCTAAAGAAGATTAAAAAAAAAACAGAAAAATTCATGTCTACAAAAAAGCGCAGGAATGGTATTTTGCAGACCACCCTCGCCCACCCCTGAAGTACTACCCTGGTCTACTTTATATTCTTAAATGGTACTAATCCACTTGTGACACCTCTCTGGAAAGCTTATCAAAAATGCTTTTCAGCCATACCAAAATTAATGAGATTTTTGAAAAATATTTTAAAGGTTCCTGCAATAAATTTGGCAGAAAATAAACGTAAATGATGAAAAAGGATCCCAAATCTAAACTAAAACACTATTGTAGTGCTAAAACTCTCTATTGTTTTTGCAATAACGCAAATACATCTTTTTATTATTTTCTTTAACTTCCGCATTAAGTGCAAAATGATTACCATTTCATTCTCCAGAAATGAAGTCGATTTTCAAATTCCTCCCTAACTTTCTGAAAAATGTCTTTTCGCCAAGCAACAATTATTATCCTCGGACGCAATTCTTCCGGAAAAGCCGACTGGGCTTTATAAACTAGTGATTTAATGTAACCCCATAAAGAGAAGGGGTAAGGTCAGGTGATCTTGGCGGCTACCTAATTGTACCACTTCTACGACTGGTTTTGTATTTTGATCCAACCACTCTCTCGCCACAGCAGCATAGTGTGGGGGTGCACCAAGTGTAGAAGATCATCGTTCAAATTTAGATTGCCTTGTACTGATAGGTCTCTTTGGTTTTCAAGATCATGAAGAATCGAGGGCTCGATAGTTTGGTTGGGCATTGCAACATAAACTTGACCGGTTAAAGTTTCTTCTATAAAAAAGAACCTAAGATATTGTCGTCCAATATTCCTGCCCAAACATTGACTTTTTGGGGATATTGAGTGTAAACCCTCTGTATTAAATGTGAACTAACGTCACTCCAGTAGCGACAGTTCTGTTTATTCACATGATCTTTTAAGAAAAAAGAAGACTCATTACTGAAGCAAATGTTTTTTTATAAACTCCGCTGTTGCCGGAATATTCCCTGTCATGGTGTCAAAAAACAGAATTCTTCTGTTCAGATCATCGTCGCCGATTTTTCATTTTGTAAGGGTAAAATTTATACATTTTCATTATTTTCCTAAGAGATTCTCTGCATACGCCGGTAACTACTGCTAAATGGCGTGTTGTCACCTTTGCATAGAAACTTAGCCAATAAGCTCAATCTGCATATCTTCTTTCAAAAGTCTAGGTTGTTGTCTCTTTTTGTTACCAACTGATTCAGTGTCTTGTAATGATGAAACCCAATCTCTTATGTAGACGTAGCTGGCATGTTTGTCAGAGTGCATTTGTATGGCAATGGCAGTTCTCAAATAGCGCATACCCTGAGCACCTAAAGAAAAATCATTTCTACTCATTCTTCCATAAAATATACACCATTTCCGAATGAAAATAAATTTAAAGAAAAAAATACAGACACAAGTGATGGCATCAGCAAGCACGTTAAATTTCAAATGATTTAAAAAAAATTACAAAAGAAATCAAAAACCAAGTATTTGCGGTATTTCAAAAAATAGAGAATTTTAGCACTACAATACTGTTTTAGTTAAGCCTCGGGATCCATTTTCATCATTTACCTTTATTTTCTAATTTTTCGCCCCAAATTTTGCAAAAGCCAGTTTTAAAACTTTTTCTCAGGATTTTGCTAAGATTTCTTACTTAAACCTTATTATTTGTAGCTAAAAGCATTTTTATAAGCTTTCCAGTCACAAGTGAGGTAGCGTCATTTAAGATTTTAAAGTGTAGTGAGGGTAGTGCTTCAAGACTGATTGAGGGTGGTCTGCAAACGACCTCATTTTTATTCCCCCGCGTTTTTGTAGAAAATATATATTTTTTTGTTTTTGACATCTTCTTTTATAGAAAGTATAGTCATTGCAAGTTTTCAAATTGTCACGCTGTAACACCTACTTACTTGAGCTCTTTTTCCAATTTTATTATTTGTTCTTCAAGGACTTCTTTAGACTTCGTAATGGAATTAACTGTCATATGCAAATTGTTCATTGCTTTTGATTGTGTTTCAATGGTTTCCTTTAGTTTTAATTTTTCACACTCATACTGCATCTTTAATTCTTCGTACCATCTGAAAGTTTTATTAATAAGAAGCAATAGCACCAAGGAGTACGTGATAAGAGTAGTGAACGTATAATTATGCAAAAGGTAAATTTTCCGGTACCAATGAGTTTCTTAAAATTTGCCCTAATTTTTGAGATGTTAGTCCATGCCATGCATCGGCCAGGTTTGCTTGGTCGATGCACATACTCGTAAGAGTTTGCGAACACCGATACATGCTATATTGCCTGGAAGATGGTTTTCATAAGCCCATATAAACACCCCAATCTATATATCAACTAAATGAAATAAGAGTTCTCATACTTTTTACATTCGTTAACGCTGGCTGTATGGACTGAAATAGGAATATAATTTTGTCGTTCATTTTTAAAATCATCCTGAGAATCAACTAATGACCTAATTTTGTCCTTTAATGATGCATTTTCAGTACGTAGTTTGATATACTCTTCGTGGACAACTTGATAATCTCTCTTCATTTGATCAACTAAAAATATTGGGATTAGTTATTAGCGTTCATTATATTTCAAATTTGATAATTATTTCAAATATATTTTCAGATAAATGTTTCATGAATTTTTTCCATCTTGATTATATCAAAGCGTATTAGGTACCTTTACTTTCATAAATCCTTAATATTTCTTCTATTTTGTCTTGCTTAATTGCGCATTTCTTTATTAAAGCATCATTCTGATCTTTTGTTAACTTTAGTTCAGCTTTAACACCTTCCAACTGGGTTCCGAGCTTTGCACTACAATTTTCATCATCCGTCAGTTTCTTATAAAGGCTTTCATTTTCTTCTACAATCTCTTTCATCTTTCCAGTAAATTTTGCAAAGTCAAACTCGTAACTCTGAATTATTTCATCTTTTTCGTTAATAGTATCTTGATAAGCATCTAAAATATAATTTATAAACATAAACTCATTGAAATATGCATTTAAAATGTTCGTGTTCCAATACCTAATAAAGGACCTAGCGTGTGACTATTTACTGATCCCCATGATATAGGCGTATGTCGATGATTTTGATGATCACTTGATAATACATTAATTATTTCATCCTCTCTTAATTGACTACTGGAAGACTTTTGTGACTGAATATGCGAATATTTATCTATGTATATGTTATGTTTTCTTAGCTTTTCTTGATACCGTTCCAATTGCACATTTAACCTAAGAGACAATAAATAATATTATCAGTGGGATAAATGTTGAAGCCAGTGGAGAAACTTTGCAATAATCAGGAAATAAAACTAAAGGCGAATAATAATAATTTAAAAAATTATCTTTCATGTTAGCTTCATCAGGAGATGATAGATGATTAAAATGTAATTATTTTAATCATTTCCTGATGATGTTAACATGGTAAGCGAAACGCGCGTCGAGTACAAACATTCAGTTTCGGTAGATATTGGATGTAAAACTTTGTTGTAATGCATTTTGCCGAAGGTTGCAAACCTCAACTTTGTTTAGTATCGGAGCTGGAGCTGGAGTACAAGGAACACCAAAGACTGAATTGGTCGGATGACGTTGTGGGCCCTCTAATCTCAGTGGCAGAAACAATTGTTGAATACATAAGACTTAACTTCTTGTAAATGCTAAAGATATAAATGAAGCAAGTGGAGCACCTACACAATAATCAGCATACGACGAACGGAGAAACATAATAATAGTATTTTTTATCTGACTTGGAATATACGGAAAACCTTCTAAGCGCCCTCCATCTGAAGCATGATGAACAAAAAATTTAAAAAACATTGCAGAAGGGAAAAAATATTTTGGTAAACCATGACAATAGTTTTGACGAAAACTATTACTTCTAGTAACACGACATTTTGAATATACGGAATTTGATACTTACGATTTAAAATTTTATTACCAACGCTGATTTTTCTGACAGATTTTCTACATTTGATTCCTTTTCCATATGCTTACCAGCTAAGTTAGACTAATTATTTATTATTAAAAAAAAACTATTTCAGTGGTAAGCTATAAATACTAAAACTTAGACTAGTATTTTTGTATTATTTTGTTACTATTATTTGTTTTCTCTTATATGTACCTACCTAAAATTAGAATACTTAATGTATAACTATTTATACTTCTTTCTGTTATAAATATACTTTGAATGAATAATTTGTGTTTATATGGCTGATATTTTATACATATTTATTACTTCTATTTGTACGTAAGACTTTACATTTTATTGTTGATTTTGTTTACTTTGCTTATAGGTAAGCCCTTATGAGTTAAGCGGCAGCTTTCTAATATTTGCCCGGGACTGGGTTTGCTGGGTTACTGACAGCCTTAGGGACATATACCATTGAACTGTGTACTACCTGATACAATACATTCATGACATGATATTCAGATATAGCTACGTCATGTGGTGGGCAAAATTGTAGCTCGTAACAATGTTCGTAATAAAGGAATGACAAATGGTGTCTATGGTTATTTGCTCACTACAAGACGCATCTGAATATCATATCTTGTCTTTATTGTCCCATTGTGTACTAGGAATATGGAAGAGCGGCACCTCACTTACCAAACAGGAACAGAAGCAGAAATGCAAAAGGTCAATGGCATGCATATATTCACTCTAATCTTCAAAAATTATATTTTTACTAATCATTGGTATTTGACACAATAAGCTGTAAAAATCTTCAAGCTCTTACCTAAATACCACGGTCTTTAACATGCCCAAGTCTTCACCAACTTCATTATTTCGTTTTTTCAAAATATCATTTTCATGGCTAACTTTATCGACATGTTCTCTTAGTTCCTCACAACGTTTACACACTTTACTCAGTTCTAGTTGATTATAAACACCTTCATAAGATTTTTGCAGTTCATAATACTGATATTTAATTGATTCGTTCTCCTTAACTACGTCTGAATTTATATTTTGCAAGTTGTTAAGTTTTTCTTTAAGTTTGAGAATTTTTTTAACTGAGAGTTCCTCAAGTTCGTTAAATTTAGCAACTATTTCCTCATTATCCTTAGTCAGTCTTTCGATTTGTTTGTTAAGACCTTTCTTATTTATTTTACTAGATGAATCTTTATCTGGAATTTCTATTATAACCTCACTAATTTTTGGTGTAGATATGTTGTCGGTACTATGATGTTTGTGTCTATGTTTTCTGGAACAAAAATTTGCCGAATATGTTTTCTTCATTTTGTGTTGTTCATCGTGTTTATCTCTTTCTGGTTTATGTACTGGTACCTCAACATATTTTCTCCGTGGCTTGATTGGGACATCACTGGTAATCATTTTTTCGGAGTATTACCTAGAAAATGATATTTTGAGTAAGTGACTATAAGTCAAAACAGCAAAGAGTAATATGTATTTTTTTTAAGAATCATTAGAGCCGTATTAATTGCATTGTAAAACTTTACTTTCTATTGTAATCCTTATATGTAATTAAAGATTTAGTGTAGCAGACATTATTAAGTGTATTGCAACCATAGTTGAAGTTCAATTCTATTTATTAATTTCAGAGGCCTAAGAAGTACAAAAGGACAGTTGGTGTACGAAATATAAAGATTACAAAAATGAGCAATTGAAAGAATGTTTGCAGGCTGTTAGTCCAAGATCCTTAGGCAAGAAAAAACATCTGATTAGTACGGCATTAGTGGAAGGACCGTAAATTACAAGTTGAAAGGTTGCCACCTCGAACACCTCGGTAAACAAGAAGAAAATTTTGACGTGTACACTTCAGATGAGTGAGGTGATTTCCGTTGACACAAACTGATTTGCACAACATTATTAAAAACTTTTTGCTGAATATAGCGATAATTGTTCCAAATTTCAAGAATAACTATCCCTGGAGAATGTACTTTTCCTACAATGCTATCTGTCTATATAATTTGTGGCCAACATAAAGAAAGTTCGAGCATCGATAAATGAAGAAGTTTTGACGACGGAGTACATCGAAAATCTCTTAATCACTTTCGAATGCGCAATGAAACAGGTAAAGTGCTTTCTCCATTCGTGGTATATAAAGCAAATAATATCTGGAGTTCTTGGTGTCAAGGTGGACCAACAGGAGCTGGGCTTACCAGCAATGCCAGCTGTTGGATCGACGGGTTGGCATTTGAAGAATGGTTACTCTCTCGTATGCTGCCTTTTTTGGAAGGAATTAAAGTATTAATTGGAGATAACCTCTCATCATACATATCCGTCAGAAAAATTGTAGGAAAATACGAAGTATCTCCCATCTGAAGAAATAAAACGCCAAGGGACAAACACCATTTCCCCACCTTGTTAAAAAGGCTAATGGATGAAATCGTGCCGAATCTAGTGTCCAATTTATAATATAGATTTTTAAGACCTTCAAGATAACACACGGACACGGAACCCCTTGAGGACAGTTTTAAGGAGTTTCTGGAAAAGAAGTCAGCAGATCTTTTGGGATCTCGGAGTTCGACGCAGCGAAAAAAAATTGAGTGTTGTCCCATGTCAAAGTGTCAATGTTGACTATGTGGCCAAAAACACGAGGAAGATTCTGTTGCAGGCTCATCTGATGGAACAAATACCGAAATTGTCGAAAAAAAAAACAGTATGATGTTGTCGATGGTGAAGGAGAAACGGCTAATTTTTTAGTGATGATTCGCTAAGCCTGGGATCTGAAAGCTTCAGATTACTAATCCAAAAAGGATCTTTTGAATTCAGTACTCCTACAGGAAGAAGTCGGTGAATACCTCATTTTCACTTACGAAGATGAAACATTTTCTGGAATGGTCATTGAATTAAATGAAGCAAGTGCAGTCATTCAAGCAACGGTAAAGCGAAGGAAATGTGGAGATGGCCAAATGGAAAACAATATTAGATATTTCATGAGGGGGGTGACGTCATCTCTCGCATTACAGCTGTTTCCAAATGTTCTGCAATCCTGGTTGCGTTTTTTACATACTGGTCTGGACAGAAGATAAAATAATACATTTTCTTATTGTCCTTCACTTCTTCTTTACAATATTTCCAGATATCGTTTTTTGGTTTAAGCATTATGGCGTACGTTGTTTACCACTAACTTTATAATAAATCTCTACTCTGAGACTCTGCCTTTGTGAATGAAATAATCTGTTACATACAAATTGAAACCATAACACTAAACGCTTTGCCTTCTAACCCACCGACAACTTAAAGTCGTCAACAGGAACAGCTTACGGGAGTATAGGGTAACAATCTTCCCGAGAATATTACGTTGAAACTTACCGATAATGTTACCTGTAAGTTACCGGTTTAAAATTATCATTTTGGTAATATTACCTCGAGTTCAAGGTAATACTATCGTAATTTACATAATATTACCGAAACTTATGTGGATAATATTCTTCCTTGTCATCACTAGTCGCTGAATGTCTGATAATGTGAATGATCCATTAAAAGTACTCCGTAAATGATAGATAGGTGCGTCAAGTTGGCCCCTTACATTCGAATTTACCTACAAACATCTGTAACCACTTACTGTGCTCAAAGTGTGCTTTACTATGTCGATAATATTTCGAGCTGGGCTGTTTCGATACCAAAGTTATACGAAAAAAAAGACGGGGGGCTAATTTGACGCTCAGCCCCCGAATATTTTGGAAAACAGATCAAACAAAAAAGATTGGGATTCAATCTGTAGTGTGCTTTACTGTGCCGATGATATTTTGAACTGTGAAAACATTAGAATTTTAAATGGAATATGCTTTATATTTTTTTGATTAAAAAGACATGCAATTTGATGTATCATTTGCACACTTACGTTCAACTGATTTTAAGATACTTATTAATAATTGAAATTCGTCGTTTGGCGTACTTTAGGCGGCTACAAAATAAACTATTCTAGAAGAAAAGTGAGATTTTCACATTCCTATCTTAGCTTTTAAAGAATATTTTGATGATTACTTCAAATACAGTCACCTGTCACTTTTTTGACAGATTTCGACGTAAGCTGGCATTAGTCAAAATGTATGTAAATTTTTAAAAGTTAAAATAGGAATGTGAAAATGTTACTTTTCTATCTTGAACCGCTATCATTTTATAGCCTCCTAAAATATAATTGGCACAGTTATGCACACTGCTGATTAAATGACCATTTTTGTTTGATCAGATTTCCAAAATTTTGGGATGGCCGAGCGTCAAATTAGGCAGGTTTTTATCAGAAAATGAGCGTCAAGTTAGGCCCTATAACTTTGGTATCGAAATGGCACAGTTCAAAATATCATCGGCACCGTAAAGCACACTACAGATTGAATCACAATCCATTTTTGTTTCATCTGATTTCCAACATTTTGTGGGGGCTGCACATTAAGTTAGCCTCCTATTAGGTTTTTATCGGAAAATGGCCGAAAATTGAAATTTTAAGAATAACCTAAGCCAGCACAGTTCAGCACACTGCTGATTAAATCATAATTCATTTTTGTATGGTCTAGATTCCAAAATATTGGAGGGCTGAGCGTCAAGTTAACCCCCCATCTTCTTTTTCGCTACAACTTTGGTATCGAAACGGCACAGTTCAACATATCATCGGCACAGTTAAGCACAGTTTGAGCACAGTAAGTGGTTAAAATTTTTTCAGGAAATTCGAATGTAGTGGAGCCAACTTGACGCACCCATTACAGATACCGTATGTGTTTAAGGGGAAAGAGTAATCATCTCAATTTAATGAGAAAGTTTGAGCCCTCATAATTCAAATGGAAAATTACGTTTTTTCTACTACCTTACTAGAAAACGTCATTTTCGACCCCGAAACGAGGGAGGAAAATGGTCCTTTTCCTCCCGGGGAGGAAAAGTTTGTTCCTCCCTGAGACCAACAATTTTCCTCCCTCTCAGAAAATTCAGGTAAGTATTCGAATCTTCATATATCGATAGTGGCCCATCGAGGTGGGTATATAAAAAATTACGATAAAAGAACTTAGTAGAAAAAACTATATACATATGCCTCAGGAGTAAAGTGCTTTTCCTCACTTGGCATGTAAATAACTATTTTCTTCAAGTCTAGGATTACAACAATTTGCTGACTTTATGAAAAGTACGGAAGAAATTATTTAAAAAATATATTCTAACGCTTCTTCTGCGCGGGAGGGAATTGTTATCTAAAATGACGAGCAATGCTGTTTAAATGTAAAGTGTAAAATTGGATGAATGACTGGATGACAACTATTATCTAAGCATTATGTTTGGTTTTTTCACATTATTGAAGATATTAAAGAAATCCAGTTATTTCTAACCACAGGTTAAATATACCCATATGCATACTCTATAAGTCTATAACAACAATCACAAATAAAATATTAAATCGATTACAAAGAAGCATAACAAGGCTATTATAAGTATTACATTACATCACATACCCTCTATTCACCATATTTCTAAGGAACTTATTGACTTAACAACTTAAATCTGATGAATGTCAAAATTAGTGTAAATTTATAGTGTTAGGTGCTACGGAAGACGTTTGTAAACAAAGATATGACCACGTTTCATTGTGTCAATTTACAGTGGTTGCTATGGAGACCGAAGCGCACGTTGGGGGTTTGATGGATATGCATGCTTATTTGCGCCATACGCAAACGCACTCTAGTCCTTATAAGGGGAAATTCAGGTGGCTGTATGTGGGAAAGAATTTGCCATAAAACATACTAGACACGACAAAAATTATCAACTTCTATTTTTCAAAATTCAAGAGTTCTGTGTTAAAAGTAACCAAAAATTATATAAGAATAGATAAAAGCCTATTCAAAGTATTCTCTTCTGGGCAGCATTTCACGAAAATGCTGAATACGTTTTACCAAAGAATATTCTACTACTTTGGTTTTACTAAAAATCCATGACTGTTTCAAGCGCGCTTGAAAGTGAAGCCGCTTCAAATAGAATCTTAGTCAAGATAATTTTTTTATAAATTATGAAAGTGGCTTGAATCTCGCGTTCAATCCTGTTTAAATCTAGTTTTCTGCGTTTGCTTAAGTTATGTTAGTTATGGAACTAGCACTAGCTTCAGGTCGACGCTAAAAATTTAACCCCAGTAACGCATGTTACATCGACAAAACTAACACTGTTCATTGTCTAAAGGAAAATATAGGTTTTTCTCAGCGACTTTGGAGAGAAACATTGAGAAGGCGGTCTTCTCGCATTCACTTTCGGCAACACAAAAGATCTATAAAAATAAGGTATACCCCAATCTGGATCATATTTCATATTATACAAAACAACTAATTCTTGATTCAATTGATTTAAATTTTGATTATAAAGTAGCTCGAATTCCCAGTCATTCTGGTATCACTGAACATGAACATGCAGACCGTTTGGTTGGCGAATGTTGATAGAATTTTGAATGTAACATTAACCATTACATATGAGATTGAATAAGAATGAGATTATGCCTCCAATCAAAACCGAAATCACTCAAACTGACTCTCTTCTTGGAAAGCAAGTACGCGATCAACCGGCGGTTGGTATAGTTCTTCTCCATTCTAACATGGTACAAGGACATAATTTATATTGATCGACATCATGTAACTACAATTATTAGAATGAGAACGAGACATTGTTTTTACCTCTCTCATATGATCCTTACCTCAAACGCTAGCCGAATAAGATAATCATCGGAAGAATTTCTTCAGCTCACACTTCCTCGTAAAGAGTAGGTAGCATAGAACATTGACGTTGGAATATCTTTGGTACGTAGTAATCCCCGAGTTCCTTTTCGTGGCACCATTTCTCTACCTGCTTCATGAGTCTCCCCATATGACCGATGACCTAATCATCAATAATGATGACCAGATCATCAGTAAAAGCTTGCATGTAAAACCCAGTCTCATTTATCTCCCACAGTAGGCTATTCACTATCAGTCACTAAATAAGGAGGGGTGGCCTGTGGTCAACTTCGCCACCGATTTTCACCCTGATTGTGTTCCTGCCTGATAGGCATATTGTGGACCAAATCCACTTTCTTTATGTGACGGTGTAGATAGTAGTATCTCCATTATTTTAAAGAAAAAACTGGAACTGATTAGGCGATAAACTTTCACTTGAGTGTAGTCTGCATTCCCGGCTTTGTGAATAAAAATCACCCTTACTGCTCTTCAGGCAATTGGTATGTAGCCCAGGGCAAGACAGGATCTAAATATTACCAATATGAGGATTAGGGATTCCGCTCCCCTTTGCAGGGCGCCGGCAACAGATTCAAAGAAGAAAATTATGCTATTACCCATTTCATTTTCTCATAAGTTAAGAACTTAGATGACAGTTCGTAGTCAGCCTTAACCTTTCTCCCACCGCCATTCTAGATGGTCTGCTCAGTATACCCTACAATTGAATCCGGAAAAATGAGTGCAAACAGTCGCAGCGTCTCGTCAGCAGAAGCAGTAACCTCCCCCGGATAGCCACCAAATCCAGCCCATCGATATCTTAGTTACCCAGCCTCGTCTTCAGTCACAGTTTATACCGTACCCGAACATCTATAGACTATGCCAGAACGGTATAAACTGTGATTCCCTTCTCTCGTTAGGACTTTGCTTAGCCTGGCCACTAGGGACGTGTTGATGTCCCCGCAGTAGGCCCTTAACGTGTCCCTTTGCGAGTCACCTATTGCTTCTTTTGTATTTCCCTTGATCAGCTTTATCCCAGTGGGAATCCAGGTCTTATTTTATAGCCAACGATTTCTTCTTATCTACTAACTTAAAATGATATTTTCTCGACCAGTACAACCATATTAAAACGGTGATGCGTGGATGTGTTAGTTTATCCAGCTAGAATTGCGCAAATCGTATGCATGAAGGGACCTTCCTTAAAAATACAACTATTTACATGGGCAATTACACAAAAGTGAAAATTTTTATTATTAATTATTCAGGATCGCCTAAAAGATACCTACACTTTTGTTGATTTCAGGCAATAAAGATATTGTTTGGCCTAGGTTTAATTAATATTGTTTTCATTTAGGTTATTATAGATAAAATTTCATAATTGAAAAAGTCAAAGAATCTAAAATTTCGTTGTTGGTTTAGACCGAAAATTATCTAAAATAGTTTAAGCTTTATTGTCATAAACAAAAATTACGGTACGAAATTAAATTTCTTAACTTTAGGATTCGGTACCTACTTAATCGGCCCTGAAGAGGGTAACTTATTAACCACGTGCGTGCGTCATTAAACCATAAACACTGTGGGCAAAATTAAATTGGAACCTTCTGAAAAACGTGAAAAAAATATTTCAAATAATAAAACATATAAGCATTTTTGAAAAGAAAGAGCATCAAAATATAAACGAAATTAAAATTATATTTTTAGGAACTGCAGACGTAATTGTAAAAATGAATCTTCAGCTTCAGATATTAAATGATTTATTGCAGATTCCTTATATAAATATTTAACATTTTTTTTTAAAAGAGTTGCGTGTTGAAAAGACTTCGTGCCTCAGGCAAATTATATCCAATTTGGGAACGATAGTTTAGGTTTATAATTCACCAATATGCACCTCCAACAATTATATAAGAAGCATTGTTATATTTATTCAATAACCACGACTGAAAAAATAATATTTATATTACGAATATCCTAACCAAATCTATAAACATAAACAATGAACATTAAAAACAATGCCCAACTGAAATATATTTTATATTTTCAGAATCATGAGTATGATACTTTCGAATTTTTGGAACTTTCTGATGCCAGTCTCAGTTGTTATTGACAATATAGACACAAATTGCAACTTTTATCAAGAGCTTGCCGAGGAACGTTTATACTACATCTTTAATAAAGAGTACCCTCAAAACTACAGCGCCGGGTCATCTTGCCAATGGGTCGCTAAGAGTCCACCTAATTCAAGAATATTTTTGTCGTGTGATGACATAACAATGCCACGGGTAAGACAGACATTTTTCAGTTATTTTAACGCAAATCTTTAATTTTTATCTAACGCTTTGTTATTCTTAAATAGTTAAAACAATGCATCAGAAAGAGAGATATCTTTATCTGATTAATCGTTTATATCTATTACCCTTTAAAAGGATAGCAAATATAAAATTTATATGCCCTATAATTTCTTTGGAAATGAGAGAAGAAATACAGTTAAAAATAGGACTCTCAATAAATTTCACATATCCGAGGTTAACAACCCGTTAGTTTGGGTTAATTGATTTGTTTAATTCATTTTTAATTTAGTTTTTGAAATATTATATTTTTCTATATTCTATATATTCATATTTTCGTGGTCAAGTATCAACTTCCTTATTTTAAATAGAAAATCCTATATATTAAGGTATTTTTGAATTCCTCGAAAAATTCTAGATATATTTTATATATAATATCCTATACCTAAGTCTAACCGATTTTGACATATATTTTGAATTTTATGTCAAAAATGACGCGTGCTGGTCTAAATATAACTATCAATTTCTTCTATTGAAATACTTTATTATTAAATTTGAGTTAGTTTCCTTGTTGAAGGGGACACTTTAGTGGTCTGTGTTGACATTTTTATAATAAATAAATACAGGGTGATCAAAACTAACATTAAAGATTTAAATGAAATAATCTTTAAAAGTTTTTTTTTTCATATGGAAACCCCCTATTTTTATAATTTTATCTTATATAGCATTAAAAGTAAGGGCGACTTTGTATAAAGTTGTCTATTGGCCATTTAACATTTTTCTAGTGTAAAAATGCTACACGGCTTTTAAGTTTTGTTATTAGTTGGCCATGGCGGCGAGGCGTGGCGAAAAAAAAACAATCGAGCACTACAGAAATGACACTATTTCTTGTCGTCTGACAATACATTAAGTTATTACCCCAGCCGGAACGATTAAGTTATTAATCTTTCGTCGGGCGCAGTTGTTCTAGCAGATACAACAGTCTTTCTTTTGCATCGTGTATGATAACCTATAGTGTTAAAATCCTCACCGCATAGGTAGCCTCCTATTTTTAGACCACCTATCGATACGTCCGTGGCAGCTTGTGTTAGAAGGTGTAATGTGCACGTGGCAAACATTTTGATCTCTTTGATACACTGCACCTGATTACGTTATGATTATGAAGCGAGGAATCGCTTAATAATTACAAAGCTAAAATTCTCAACTTCGAAAAAGAATTAAAAGAACTCACGACCTTAAACCGAAGCATGATAAACTCTATTAGGGTTCTAGAGATGGAAAACAAGGCATATAATAATGAAATATGCTCCCTGAAATCTCAGTTAGAGGGGCAAAAGATAATAGAGCAAGTGACCATTCAAAAGAATTCCAATCCAGAATCTGCTATCATTTCCTGTGACCAGAGGAATGTCTCCATTGCAGAGAAGCCTGCTGGGTCAGTGAAGATTCTTATACTTGGTGACCAGACTGTTAGGTTTCTAGACAAGGGACTTCGACGTGACTTGGGGCCATCAGCTGAAATCTTGACTATCATAAAGCCTGACGCCTTCAGCAGGAGTGTATTGGAAGATCTGGGTAATTTAGTGAGTGACTTTGCAGACAACGATTTTGTTATTGTTGGTTTAGGTTTTAATGATCTTTGTGCAGGTAGATATCCAAGCATTAGTTTTATTAATTACGCATTAAAATCCTGTCTGCAAACAAACATAATATTTTTGTCTCCTGTCACCTTACAAAGTAAGAATGCTCACAAGGTTTTATATTTTAATTCTAGGCTTAAGGGCTTTGTTGAATATGTAAATAGATTTACCGAAAATCATACTTTGTTTTTTAATTCTTGTGATGACGAAGGTTTTAAGTTGAAAGGAAATCTGATTACTGTACCTTTATTAAAATTTATTAAAAACAAGAAACGAAAGATGTCCTTAGTTCATGTTAAATGTTGTTCCAAAAGTGTTCAAGAAGGATTTTGTTTCAACGAAAACCAGAACATAACTATTGTTGATACTGAATTGGCAAATGAGTCTGAAGCAGAGGTGAATGTTGGTCGGGTGAATTCTGGAAGTATTTCGGATTCTTTTTTAGAGATAGTTCAAAATTAAGTGCTTTATTATTAAATATTCAATCTATTAGAGCCAAAGTAAGTGAACTAGAACTGTTTCTGGAGGAATTGAATTATCCTTCAATTGCTCTGATAACAGAACAGATACTTGTACATGAAGACTGTATGACTAGTAATAAGTTTAGGTTTAAGAGGGTGGACAAATATGTAGAGTTTTGTTCTGAAATCAATTTTGAGTGTTGTGTTATCTGTTCTGAAATTTTAAATTTGTATATAGTATGTGTATATCGTTCCCCCGCTTCTTGTGTTTACACCTTTTTTTTTAAAGCTAGAATCTGTTTTAAGTGCTTTGCCTCCCTGTGCAACTATTGTTGTGGCTGGTGATTTTAATATTAATTAAGCTGATAAGAATTTGCAGGTGGTTAAATATCTCCCACATTTGTTGACTTCTTTTGGCTTGGAAAACCATGTGGACTCCTTTACCAGGATCACTCAAAGCTCTGCCTCTATGTTGGACTACATATGCTCTAATCTTGGAAAAAGAACGTCTTGCTCTGTCTTAACAGCCGGTTTATCGGACCATGAGGCAGTACTTTCTAGAATTGACCTTAAACATGCATCAGGTAATGACAGTAACATAAAACATGGTCGCATTTTTTCTAGGAGTAATTTTCTAAAGTTTTTTGGTGCATGCTCAAATATGGACTGGGGTAGATTGAGTGAGTCGGGTGATGAAAGGGATGCACTAACTTTATTTCATAGTCAACTCATAGGGGTTTTCGAAAGACACTTTCCTATTGTGACACTAAAGCAAAAATCAAAAAAATCCTGGATGACCAAGGGACTAAAAGTATCAGCAAGAAATATGCGGTGTTTACATTTTCTAACGAAATTTGCCCTCAACAATGATTTCTTTGTAAATTATTTTAATACTTATCGGAGAATCTACCAAAAATTAATTAATGTTGCTAAGTTAGGATTTTATGAGTATAGGTTAAAGAATTCATCTAACATGCAAAAAGAAGCATGGAAAATTGTTAACTCTTTAAGAGGAAAAAATACATACAAGAAGAATGTCTCCAAATTGGATGCAGATGTTATTAATTCATTTTACTGTTCAATCGCTTCTCAACTCTCCTCAAATATTCCATCTTCTGCTATGGATCCTCTTAAGTATCTTCAAAATAAGTCTATCCATAATACATTCTACTTTAAACGTGTTATGGTTGATGAAATTGTTTCCATTTTAAATGAAGTGAAAAATAAAAATTCTTCTGGGTGGGATGGAATTTCAGTTAAAATCTTCTTAAATCTTCCAAGCTCAGCGCTAGCTTCACTAGCCGAGTGTATTAATAACTCATTCCTAACAGGCAATTTCCCAGACTTACTTAAAAAAGCTGCGGTTATTCCGATTTTTAAACAGGGAGAGGACATTCCTTCAAACTATAGGCCAATCTGACTACTGCCAACATTAACAAAAATAGTAGAGAAGGTTCTTAAAAGGAGAATGATGGATTTTCTGGATAAAAATCATATTTTAAACAGTTCTCAGTTTGGGTTCAAGTCATCAAAAAATACCAATGATGCAATATTCAATATGTTGGAAAAACTCTACCTGGGACTCAATGATGGTGACGTGGCCGGCGTGGTGTTTTGTGATTTGGCAAAAGCCCTCGACTGCGTGTCACACAGAATACTGTTGAGTAAACTTGAGATCTGTGGCTTCAGGGGATGTATATTGAAGTGGTTTGAATCATATCTCTAATAGGAAGCAGAGGATGGTGTTTGGTGAGCAAGTCTCGGATGAATTAAGCATAAAGGAAGGTATACCTCAGGGATCTGTCCTCGGACCTCTTTTTTTCCTTCTTTATGTGAATGATCTCCCCACAGTAATTAAGTATGGAAAGTGTACCTCTTTTGCAGATGATACTACCTTGCTGTGGCATAACAAAGATGCACAGGTTCTGTCTGAAATGGTAAATCAAATCATGACCTAGATAGGGTAAAGGAATGGTGTGATCGTAATGGTTTGTGTCCAAGACTAATATTATAAATTTTAAATGTAGCCTGGAGAATGTAAAACTCAACACTGAACCCATTTTAAAAACTCATTGTAATAAATTTTTAGGAATAGTCATCGATGAGAGATTGAAATTTGACAAACACATTGAGCAGTTATAATCCAAACTAGCTTCAGGGTGCTTTGCAGTAAAAACAATTTCAAATCAACTTAATAAACAAATAGCAAAAAATGCTTATTTTGCATTAATAGATTCACACATAAGGTATGGAATTTGCTTTTGGGGTAACTGTTCAGCGGGTTTGTTCCAGTCCGTATTTGTTTTACAGAAACGGGCTATCCGATATATTTGCAATATCAGAGGTAGGGAATCATGTAAGCCATATTTCATCGCGGAAAAAATATTAACTCTGCCTTCAGTCTTTATTCTTGAAACTGCTTGTATGATGCACAAGAAATACTCCTTGAAAATTGCAAGTAACAATAATTATACACGCTCTTGTTATAATATAAACCTCCCGATACCAACTTCGGCGTTATCTCAAAACTCTATTTTTTATGAAAGCAAGAAGTTATTTAATCACCTTCCACGTTCATTAAGAAGGCTGACCTGTCCCAAAACTTTCAGAAAAGATTTGAAAAAAATATTAACTGAAAAAGCATATTATAATGTTGAAGAGTTTTTCTCCGATAATATTTGATTTGATTTTATTTTATTTAGATATGAAGAAATGTATGTTGTTATATGGATAAGTAATTTCAATGTATAAAAAGGTTTGTCTGATTTTTTTGTATTTTATGTAGAACGAACATTGTATGCCAGTACTGTATAATTTAGAATTAGGAAGAAGAATGTATATATTCTTCAGATAATAAAGCATATTTTGACTTTGACTTTGACTTTGATTTACAAATTATAAATATCACATTTTAGCATAAAGAAGAACACTACCATTGGCATTGGAAAGACTGTTGTATCTCCTAGAACAGCTGCGCCCGACGAAAGGCTGCATATTTCCGTTTCCTATTCAGCTAGCGCACCCGAGTTCGGCAGCGGCCACTCTATATGATTCTCGACCAGGGCGTCGAGATAATTCTAGCGTTCCTGAATCTTGGCGGCCGGCCTCATACATAGACACGCAAAGCCAATAGAATCAGGACAGTAGTATATGAAATAAACAAAAGTGATATATGAAGGGCCTGTGCATCTCATGTAATAAAAAGGAAAGTGAATATTGTGTCTTACCACCGATCTCTTCAGATATTATTAGTGTAAATAACGACTCAAGTTCTGAAAACTACGATAGTGAAGCATGACAATTTTCTCTTACAACAAAAATCTTTCAATAGGTAAGTGTCAATAAAATTATCCTAGAAATATTTTTATCAATAAAAACATGACTAAATTTATTGGCTTAGTAAAACATATTTGCATTTCCAGCGCCATCCATGTTTCATAAACGATAATGCCGCCTAAGCCAGCTTTTAGTTTTTATGCTGTCTCAATAGACTCCGTATAAACTTTAATAAGTAGGTGTATTATCAGACGACAAGAAATATTGTCATTTCTGTAGTGCTCGATTGTTTTTTTTTTCGCTTCGCCTCACCGTCATGGTCAACTGATAACAAAACGTAAAAGCTGTATATCATTTTTACAATAGAAAATAGTTAAATTGCCAATATTTCAAAAACTACAAGTTTGTCGAATAGACAACCTTTTTCTCATTTAAATTTTTAATGTTTTTGATCACCCTGTATTTATTTATTATAAAAATGCCAACACATACTTCTAAAGTAGATCCCCTTCTATAAGGAAACCAACTCCAATTAAATAATAAAGGCTTTCAGTAGCAGAAATTGATAGTCATATTTAGACCTGCAAACGTCATTTTTGACATAAAATTCAAGATATGTCAAAAACGGTTAGACTTAGGTATAGGATTTTATATACAAATTATATCTAGAAATTCAAAAATGCCTTTAATATACAGGTTATTATCTAGAAGCTGATACCTGTCCACGAAAATGCGAACACCCTGTTTATATAAAAACATCATATTCTAAAAATTGAAGTAAATTCAAACAACTTTTGAATTAAACTTTTTTTGGTACACCCCGTAGATTCTGAGATAAGGTGTCATCCCATAATAAACAGGCCACCCTGTACATTCGAAAACAAATCTGGTATTCCTGTAAATAAGTTACAGTAGTTCTTGTTGGATTTTGAAAATTGGCGCTTTTTATTTCGCACAGTTTGAATTCGGCACGCAGCAGCGCAGCGTCGATGCATTGTGAGTTTCCAAATCATTTTAATACTTAAGGCTTGCTGACGGAAGTCGTTTGAACGTATTTATTTATAGAGCTTATTAAGTATGACCCTGGTTCACTATTTCCCTAACTGCTATCAAATCTATGTTCTCAAATATTCTGAACGCGTGTAAGTGAATGCCAAAGAAATTAGGAAACTAAGATAAAACGTCTACTAACTAACTACTGCTTCATGTCTCTTCACCCATTTCGTTCCACAATATTTTGGTAGTGAGAAATACTTATTTTCTAATTTATTTAACTCATTTTCCATGATCTGGGTTCATTTTTCATTTGAGGAGGTTTTGGCGCATGACAAGGACATTTAAGCCATGCAATGGATTCTTGCATTCTTCGAAAAGTTCCATGGATTGGATTAGCACCATTGAAACCTTCTCCCCTATAAGAAGTAAAGTGCTTTTTAATTTTTTAATGTATCTGCTAGTCCCTCTGAAATGACGACGGAGACATCGAAAAAAGCTTTAGATTGTTGTCTGTTTTCCTTCCAAGAATATTCTGAAATACTTTCGTATCATTTCGGGTCTCAGGCATCTTTACTGTTGAAGTTGATTCAAAAAAGCTCCATTTCTTTAAAGTCTTTGATCAACAATACATTTTTTGATATCGACAATATTTTGAGCTAAATCAAAAACAAACACGATGGAAATTTTAACTTTCTAAAAACTTCAATATCGGCATTGCAAAATATGTGGATTTGGAGTCATTATTTCGGATTACCTATTCATAAAGAAAATGTCAGAATTTTTTTTACCAATTTCATATCTCCTTTTTTAGTCATCAGGCTGTACCCAAGACTATTTGGAAATATCATCGAGTGGACGAAGCAACTTGAGCGAATCGCACAAGTATTGTGGAGATGGTTCATTTTCATTAGTCACTCAAGAAAGTACTTTAAATGTTGGTAAGCATTGATCAAATTGATTCATCGATTTTGCAGAATATAAATCAGTAACAAGTAAAAACAACGTTGTGTTTTCGGTTGGATTCGGGAGGAGTGCCGGATGGCCTGTCTGGCGTGGCTTGTGGGGTCGGGGCCGGTCGCGGGTGGTGCTCTTCCCGGATCTAATGGAAATTTACAAATTATATAATATAGAGCAAGAAACACCACACAAGTATATATATATATATATATATATATATATACAGGGTGCTACAAATTCGAGTGCATGCATGGGGATCTCGGGAACCGTAAGAGATACGAAGTCGGTTAAATTAAGGCAAAGTTGCGCAATTTGATGACCAACCAGATGCCATTTTGAAATTTGAAAAATTCCGAATAGTTCCGGAGATATTCGTAAAAAACCGAAAAGCAGCTATTTTATTTTTATTTTTTCCTGACTTTATTTGAAGAGATAATATAAATGAAATTTAACGTTATCATTGCCACTTTTTCCACTTTATAAAATGGCAGTGTCAAATTTTTAGAAGCCTTTGATCTCCCAAAACCAACGATGTATCACACTTATCAATATTTCAACAAATCTAGATTTTTTCCATAAGAGATAATGTGTTAGACAGAG